>JAQIWU010001912.1:0-14143 GCA_034696445.1 Isotomiella minor
TATTCTGCCACCAGTCACCGTTGTTTTAGATCGTAGCTGATTGATATCCGGGTGAGTTTGAGGGTTACATCACCGCACCAGTTGTACTTAAAATAACGATGCAACATTTATTAAGCCATCCATTCATTCTCTGCGGTTTTACCAAGAAGTTCAACCGCAATCGTTATAGATTAGTCTAATTGCTCACTAATTGGCAATATCAGTGGCCACGAAAATGTAATTTTCATTCTGATTCAGACATACTGAGAAAGATGATACATCCGTTTGCACTATGGGCAACGGTCCTCCTCCTTCTAGGATCCAACGGCATATGTGCTTCAAAGCCATGCAACTTAACTGCCGATTGTGGCATTGAACAATCTCTCGACGTTCTGATCAATGCAAATACTGTTTGTAAGGACGACGGTCAGGGCTGCCAAAAGCAATCCTGCGGATCAAACCAGTTCCAATGTGGGTCTGGTAAATGTATCCCACAACGCTTCATGTGTGATGGGGACCATGATTGTCCAAACGGAGACGAAGAGTCCAACTGCCAATATTGCAGAGGTGGCAGTTTCAACTGTGGGAATGAGTGTCTCCCAACAAGATTGCTATGCGACGGAGTGCCGGACTGTTCAAACAGTGCGGATGAGCAGAACTGTGGAGGGGAAGCAATCGTTCGTCTTCCATCTTTGTCGATGGAACGACGCAATCACACTTGCACTTCACGTCGCGACTGCGCAATTGGACGGTTCTGTTCGAGGGCCGGCTATTGCCACAACGAAACCCATTGTGGCGCTGTTCGCTTTAGATGTGGGAATGGAGAGTGCATCTCAGACATGTCCGTATGTAACCGAAATTCTGACTGCAAGGACGGCACCGACGAGGCGGACTGTGGATACGAGGGGGGCTGTACAGCAGCCCAGTTCCAATGTGCGAGTGGCAGTTGCATTCCTCTAAATTTCGTTTGCGACGGGGATTCTGACTATTCAGACGGAGGAGACGAAAAGAACTGCAGCGTCTGCCCCCGAGGCCGGTTCAGATGTGGGAATGGAAGGTGCATCTCCCGAACCTACGTATGCGACGGAGACAACGACTGTCCCGATGGTGAGGATGAGAGAAACTGCCGTCAAGGCCAAGTCCAAATTGTCTGCCGCCAGGACCAGTTTCGGTGTGTTAGTGGGAATTGTTTTCCATCTTGGATCAAATGTGATGGGCGGAGGGATTGCAATGAGGGCGAGGATGAGGCCAACTGTACGATCACCACCGCTGATGGAGTACATGCCATGAGACACAAATGCGACGGTAACTCGGATTGCGTTCAGGGAGACGATGAATCCAATTGTTTAATTCCCGAGACAAGTCCTAACATTACAACCACTGTTGTGATTTTAATTCTGGTTGTGTTCACCATACTTGTCATTGCTTGCGGTTTCGGGTTTGTTAATTGGCACAAAATGGTACGATGATAATACCCAAAGAACATCTACATTTATGATTCATAAATGCAATTGGTTTTACATAGAATTGTCCAAATCGGGGCAGGAGAGAGATCGAGGACGTCATACTATAGGTAAACGTACACTCCACATCATCAACCACCACAGTAAACATTTGCCAAATAGGGAGTTAGTAGAGCTGGGATGCTTATTGGATAACCAAACAGTCGAGATTAGTAAGGCAAACCAATTATCATTTTAGTGAATTTTTTTGAAAATTGGTCTCCTCTCTAAGACCACGAGGAGAAGTTGGGCAGTGGGTGTTTTGGAAATGTTTATGGAGGCACGGTTAGAGGGCAAAAGGCGGCTGTTAAGGTCATAAACAACGAAGGGGATGCTAAGGACGATTTGGCCCTTCTGTCGGAGATCAAACTGTTGGCACAGCTAGAGTAACATGATAATATTGTGTCATTTATGGGATGTTGGATTGTACCGGGAGCAAACGGCTATTCGCCAACAGGAAGAGGCCGAATCTGAATATGTTCATCTCGTTCTGAGCTTGTAGGTTTGTTGTAAGTGGAGAAAATACTTTCGCACGTGTGGAAGGATGGAACGGTTATGGTTCTGCTCAACGGATGATGGCCGTTTTTATATGGAAAGTTTATGACGAAACTACATTTTCTGACGCCGATTCTGCATCTTTCAATTCTGAATTCAACGAATTGCAATTCGATGATTGGTTGTTGCGGCTGTAGTGATACATTAGCAATTGTTCGATAGCAAGTCATAAAAAAGGATTATAAAGTGCTGTGACACGTTAGTTTGAGTGTCTCTTGTGAGAAGATAAAGATGGAATAAGTGAAAATTATTTAGCATTTCACTGTTTTGTGTAGATGGTTCTTATCTTTAGTTCTAGCTGAACCGTTTCATAGATTACACTTTATGCTGGCGATAAGTGAACCGCTCGTTTAAATGAATGAACGACAGCTAAATTGACGCACTAAGTTTCATTCAATTTCAGAGAATGGTAGTCATTTGTTCGATACGAGAGACGAAGTTTGGAATTGAACGTTTCAACACCACGTATCATTCAGCGAAAGCAAAACTCAGGACGACTGACCATATCTAACACTGACTTGTTCATCGGGCTTCCCGGTAAATAAGATAATGAGACAATGAATGACGTCGATTTATGCTACGATATTAGATCCATCACTGCATATATAACGATCAATCTTAATTAAATTTGACATTTCGGAATTTTCACTAATGCGCGTTTTCTAATGTTTGAGAAGATAAACATCGCAGGTGTCAGTCCACAGTCTTGCGGCCTCTATATAAAAGACACGTTTTATAAAATTGGATCCATCAAATATTCATTATTTCAAGAGAGACTTTCCTACAACCATATCCATAACATGTATAGCTCTACACTTTCCATCCTTCTTGCTGTTTTGAGCACCGCAACAGCAACGACAGTCGAGCACGTTCAACGCAAGGTCCAACGCGAATGTCCTGAGATGCTGGATCCTTTTATAGTTGAACCAGGCACCCTAACTATCAACCTACCTCCTATTTTGGAGATTTTTGAAGGGACTCAGCACAAGTAAGATTGACCTAAAAATTAAATTACAATGGCTTGAACTTCTCAAAACTCTACAGAGGGGGCTACATTGCTGGTCATGGGGAAAATGTACTAGACATAAACATTGTCATCATCACACTGGCGATGACTTTCAATGTGTCCATTCCCTCCATCGATTTTTATTTCCAAGAAGTCTCCGGTCAGGGAGGGTACGTTGACGCTCTCCCATTCACTTCGTTTCCTTCCGGCAATTTCACCCCACGCAATGAACCCGCAATGATGCACCTTCAAAACTTCAATGCACAATGGAACGTTCAGTTGTTCATCAACATAATCACCAACACGTAATCTACACAGTTGGAAACAGTATAACCTGCCCATTGACATTATTTGAATAGGATGAGTATCCGGACTTTGAACGTGGTGGAACTATCGTTCGATACACTTTGTCTAAACCTTGGAGACGTTTCGATTGGTAAATATTGTTACACAGATCCGTTCAATTTTTAAGGGGGTTGCTCCAACAGGTGGTGAGCAAATTGACTGGGACGACTTTTGTGCTAATTTCAAGCACAGATTCGACGATGAGTGGGGCAACTTGAGTTTACGCAATGAACTCATTGAGAGGATTAGGGTGGCATCCAACGATTTTGTATCGGTAAGTGTGGATCCCTGGTTTTGATGATAGAACTTTAAGAATATCGACCTTTAATCCATTTGTTAAATTAACAGCAGTACATGTTCGACGAATTTGTGGAATGGTTATGTCATCCCTGCATCGGTCTGATAGATCATGGCTGGCCGTGTCCATTTTGTTGTCAACAGTTTTAAGTGACTTATGCCAATCTGCTGATCCTCAAATTTGTAATTCATACAATAAATTGGAATTTCAAGCAATGCTTGTAGACATATGTTTAAATGACACGAGATGGTGCGAGTTGTTGTGCATTGCACTGGTGTTAAAATATGTTTGGGGGTGATTGTTTCCTTGTGTCGTAGAAGTTCCTCTTCCCCTCACTTACCCCAGAACTGTATTGCTATCACCGTTATGACTTCCAGAAATCCTGATTGATCCAGTTCCAATTTCGGCCTGCCGTGCACATGGCAGCCTACACCAAGTGTGGGCAGGAGTTTAGCAGGGAGAAGAACTTGAAGGACCTCCAAGTCCTTGTGTATAGGGAGGATGAGGAAGGGTAAGCTAGATTACGGAGGAGGAAGACAGAAATGAATAGAAAATATCATTATCAGAGGACTATTTGTCACATTGTTAGAAAGAGATTTGTACCCAATAGAAACATTTGCATGAAAACGAATAACGACACTTTCAGAGGGCAACAACTGTGTTGCAGTCTTCTGCACTATTCATTAATGGTAACCACCACAATTTCGGGCCACCACCCACCACGGCAAATGCCCCACATACATTCCAGCTTTCCTGTCTTCTGGAGACAGCTCCAACTCACAATGTTCTTTTCGTTGCTTTGCTTCTAAAATTGACAGGTGCTGTTGTTGCTTTTCTCTGTGTCGCTTGATAAGTCCCTTGAGATTTAGGAATGGGCGAGGCATCCGGTCGTTCCCTGCGAATTCTACTCCATTTGATTTGTCATACCTACACCCAATAGTACATCGGAAAATTGCCAATTCCTCGTCTCCTTGAATTCGGTTGATACACTCAAACTCGTCTGCAAATTGAGATTGGAGATCAAGTGATGCCCCACGTTTTCTTCGACTTCACTTTTGGCTATCCTTGTTGATGGCGGAGAGTCGTCGTCGTCATGTTTGTCAGGAGTTTTTTTTGTTTGTGATGAGGAGTGGTCGTCGTAAGGGGGAACGATGTCTGGAGTTTTTTGTTTTGCATTCCTTTTTGGTGCTGAGGAGTTGTCGTCAAGGAAGATAACGGTGTCGTAAACGGACAAAGGAGTTTTTCGTTTTAGTGGTACTACTTGATAGTCTTGTCTCACACGGCCAAAAGCAAGAGTGATTGTTGGCAAATTTTTAGTTAGTTGAGATTGCTTAATGAGTGGTTCAAAATGACTGTCGTGTAGGTACAGCAGAACGTCATCCTCTTCTAGATCTTCATTTTCAAAACATGGGTAGTGCTGGTTTTTTAGCGGAGCCGTTGACCCTGGTGTTAGATCATCGAAGATGCGGATTGTCTTTCCTATGGCCTGCGCTGTAATTAGTGCTGCTACTCCCCCACCCCAACCCAGACGATTCGATTCAACCACCACTTGTTTGTATAGGTCGTTGGTGTCAAAAGCATACGATGAGAGAAAGGAAGCTATTAGAGTAAGGTTTTGAGACAATTCTGCCGCCGCAACAAGTCTAATTAATGATGAATTCCCTCTTGTTCCAAATAATTGAATTCCTGGGAAGAAAAATGTCAACTTAATTTTCTAATCATTTAGTATCAGTTATAATTAACATTACCGACTGATTCGTAGAAGCAATTGTGATCGGGAGGAATGGTGACACTGCTTATAACAAAGTCATTGGTTTTCTTGTAGCAGGTTATAAGCTGATCAATCTGTCCTACGGTCTTTAGTTGCTGCTTTTTGACGTAGTGAATTAACTTCAACATGGGGATACTTTCCTGGAGGATAGAACTGGCAGCTGACGTAACACTTCCTTAGGATCCTTGGAGAATGGAAAGTCGACTGTCAGGTGTCGATGTTCTTGGAAATCTTCTACAATTCTTTCGTTGGACAATGCCACCACATCCTGACAGTCAGGAACGCCCACGCTTGGTTTGAACAATGGTGGAGTCGGAAGCACATCTATTTCTGCAAATGTCAAGATTATGAGATTAGTTTTATCAGCAAACATTTTATTAATAAAAGGCGTTTCTTACCTCTGTTTGAACAATCTAATTTGAATTCGCTCAATTTCTTGCGAATACGATCCCTGAAGGATCGTGTACTTGGTTCATCTGCTATGGTTGGACTCTCCTGTGCCTGGAAAGGGTACTGTAAATAAATCCTTTTTCCATTTCGTTTTGCGTTACCCTATTTTGTGAAGTGAAGGACAGAAATGACGTTATTGATGGTGACATGCCATGTGGATCCTTTTCTTTCTCCAACTCCTTCTGGTGCTTCCGGCGTTGGTGCCGATCAAGACTGAACGCAGTTTTGACGATATCTCCGCAGTAGGTCTATTTTTGCGACTCTTTCCTTTGCAATCGTGTGTCATTCAAATTAGTAACGTTTTACTGATTGATTAATTTATTTAATTAACACGGTTGTATAGCTGAACGTTTTGTGAACAGTGAAAGTACCTCTCTGCTTGTTGACACGGGACGGGTGACGAAATCCTTGATGGACTGGAGACTTGTTGACTATTGACTTCAGACCGGACGAGAACGCTGAAATCTTCTGGCCTTGAGTAAAAAGTCTTTGAAAGGACGGTTACTGGGGAAGGTGATGAATGAGGATGTTGTTGACACGAAGATAAGCTGTGGCTAGGCGAGGAGAAGACAAGACTGCTGTGTTTGATGCGAATATAAGTGGAGTCGAGATGAAGATGTCTTTGCGACTTCGAGAAGTCAAGACGAGACGACGATGCAGAAGTAGAAAGATGAAGAGCGAACACGAGGAAGGAACTTTTATGTCACTGAACCGAAGATTTATTCCATTCTGTTGATTCAGATAAATAAAGTACGGCACTTAAAGTTAGAGATAAACTTCCTGGGTAAAACAAAATTGAATCACTGAAATTTGTTTTATTTTTGGCGATGGGGAAAATGTGAAAAACGTGGTTTTAATCAAACCAATGAGAGCTGAATGAGCGAAGGGAGCAGCAGTGGGCAGTTGGGCGGGCAGGCAGTGAGAGGAATTTCGGGTGAAGGAGGGACGCTTCTCGCCATTTGGTTAACCGTGGGTTACAGATTCCTACGTGCCGTACGCTGGGTTAGGTACTTTGGGTCGGAGTACTTCCGTATCATCCTATCCATTGTTGTTCATCGTAATAGATGGGTTAGTGGCGACCGTCGTGGTTTCTTCGAAGCTGGCCTCCTCACTGAAGATTCCCGTGCTCTTAGTGGAAGAAGGTGTATATGCAACCTTGCGTTCGACAGTCTGGCTATTCGCAGTGCTACGTTTATCAGAACAGGTAGTCATCATGCGTTATAAATATTTAGGTTATAGAATTGATTTTTCCGTATGAATATTTCCATATAATCCATATGGATGTAAGAAATGTGCTGTTCAAGGAAGAATTGCTTTTAGAAAAACTTGTATCTTGGAGGAATAAAGATGAACGTATTGATTGCCAAACCTGTTTCTCGATATGACTAATAAACCCATGGCATTTGAAATATGCCCTTTCCAATTAGAAGGATTTATTATATATACGCAACGTGTTGCCTTTTCTACAAAAAACCGACGTAGCGTATATTCCACTGGTAGTAATGAATTCATCCCCAAAAGATAAATATATGGTAAGGATGTTCCAGCTTAATTGGAAGCTTATGCCTCATAGTCTCTATTCCATTGTTTAACAAAACGTTGTTTACCTCCAAGTTGTTCTACGTCTATACGCAAAAAACAAAGACAACAATTTATTTATTGAGTGGAAGCGGTCAAACCGTTTACACGTTGGAGGTGTCTCTTTGCCAATTACAAATTTCAAAATCCTTTGTGAACTTCTCACCTACTCGAGAACAAACCTGTACCGCTTGTTGTCTTTGTCGTCGTCAACAACTGCATTGTAATATGAGTCGGCGGTCCAATTAAAATAATCTGAGAATACGAACAACGACAAGGCATAGACTGCTAGGAATAAAGTAAAAGTGAAGCTAAAGATTAGAAATGAACATCTTCTTGACGCGTTGACCAGGCAGCCATAACACTTTGCCTTCCGCGACATTGTGGTCTTTGTCCTTTTCCTTCGTTCTTATTTTGTTAACCAAGCAAATAAAAATGGCTACCGATATCATGGAAAACGATAAACGCTGTTTCCCTACCGACATATTCTCTTCCCCTTTGTTCATTTCATATTCCAATCTTAGGGACAACTTGTGCCCCATCGACTTCAAATCCTGGCCACCACCGCTTCCGACCATCTTTCTCTTTTCCTCGACATCTGGTTGAACCGTTAGGCCCTCTGCTAGGCCCATCAATTTTCGTCTTGCCCTTCAAATATTACATTAAAATGTCAGTCGTATGGAGGAAACCATGTCCTATGGCGTACCAATAGATGACAGCGAAAAGTAGTAGAGCAAGGAACACAATGAAGATACAAAATACCATCCAAATATCTACCGCCATTGTGTAGCTGACTTCAGGAGACTTGTCTCTAAAATGCCGAAATGAAACCAGTTTAAAAATTATTGCATTTTCGATGAACCGATTCGACCCTCCACCATGTCCGGTGGCAGAAGGAAGCTGAGGCAGGTAATGGACGAGAATGACTGAGGGAAGGTATGTTTGAAGGAGGTGGTAGCTCAGATTCCTTCTTATCTGCAGGGTAAACGTCAGGGCGGAGAATTTGTTAGCTGAAACATTAATTATTATCACATTCAAGAAATACAATGACTAGACTGCCAGACACGGGTTCGTTTGTTACCTCCTACGTTTTCCACGTAGTACTTTGAATGAAGGTTGCCAGGTTCCACGTTCGAAATTTGGAATTGAAAGTTTGGATCCTGCACGTTGTTCAGGTATATAGGGCGAAAGTTTGTCCCGTATTATGTATCATTTGTGGCATTGAGCCACGCCAAACCCTCCTCATACATACTGTAACTATCTGGTGTCAAAGACAGATGCGTAAATCGATGAACTACTGGTAAGACTGTTCCAACTGATTGAACAACTTACATCTGACAAAATTGAATTTACACTTTTGAGTGTACGCAGGATAATAACTAAAGTCCATGTCACAACGGAGATCCAACGTCTTCCTGAATTGGTAAAAAGTTATCCCTTGGTTCCATTTACTCCTTTTCCCGTCTACCTTGTGGACCACAAGAACCGTGCCATCCACCCGGGTCGTTCATTTTGCTCGATTAGGAAGACCCAGAGAAGCTTGTGTTGGATGAAGGAGAACGACCTTCGAGTAAGGATTCCTCTGATTCGTCTGCAAAGAAAGCGAGCAAAATGGATTTATAGCAAAGATTCATCTGCATAAATCAATTTCTACGCAAGAAGACGTCCGGGGTCCAAATATGTTTTAAAAAGTCGATGTCGAGGGGAAGATAATCAACTCCAGTCGCAAGTAGGCTGTCCAAAAGGTCTTGGTTCTGAAGGATATGGTTTCTTATTCTAATATCTAGAGTGAAGACGCAAATCAAATCGAAGCAACCTTCTTTGAGGGGGACAGTACTGTATGTTCAACCGTTTCTTCCAAACGAAACATATTATTTCCACTTACATCCGAAGAATTGGAGGTGGCACTGCAGTCGTGCAAACCGACGACGGCAACGCCCACGACGGGAGCATGTATACTTTCATTAAACATTGCTAACTTGTATGTCGCTTAAAAATTGCATGCTTTTCCACTTATAATACTCGAATAATCACATACTTTCCACTGCTCCACTTCGCACAACAAGAATCCACACAGACGCAAAATAAAATCGATGATAGAGAAAGTCCGTTTGGGCATAGGCACACAAAATAAACGTTATATATAGGGCTAAAATCCGTCCGATATATCATTAGCCTAATGTCTCTATCCGTCTCCAATCACTTAAGAGAGGCTCAAGCAACACGACTTCACAGAAAGTTCGACGACCACCATCCGTAATTCCCATTTGTCAATGCTGAAGTGTGCTAAATTCATGGACTGCAAAATTCCCAGTATCGTTCCACCCCGTCGTATTAATAGGATGAGGTCGCCAGGATTTTCTGATCATAGCATCCTCCTACGACTAGCTTTTCATTCGTGGCTACTTATTGGAATTTGTTCTCATGTAGCTCTTGTCAACGGCCGACCAGGCATTGGGACTTCGGAAGCCCCTATCCTCTCGAATATTCTACTTCATCTTAATCCGAAAACCCCTGGTTGCTGCGAAAGTATTGTATACATGGTCGGGGGACTGGAATCCGCTGGAGCGCATTCCTTTCAGAAGCCACTACTCGTCCAAGCATTTGGGCCAGAAAAGTTCAAGATTGAAAGTGAACTTTTCTATACAAATCCAAAAATCCGGATGTCAATGATAATGAGCTATCGTTGCAATTGTGAAGTACTTTTGTTTCCGATTTGTGTCGACACAAGAACGTTCAAGACTGCTGACGACTTGTTCCTCACCTTCACCATTCACATAAGGTCGACTTTTCATTATTTGAGATATGAGAACCCGTCCTGGATATTCGGCCTGGAGCAAGCGTTGTTCGACATTGCAGGAGTTGTGATTCCATGCAGGAAAATGCTGAAGCATCATGGATGGAACGTGCGGTACGAGTACAATAATAAGGTGGTGCTTGGAGAAATTACGCACCTTCGTCGTCAACCTCAGGCAGGGATTTTGCTCCTCCCACCGGCTCATGGCATCATGATTCCATCCCAATCGGAGTCCAGCGGTGGCATAATACTCGTTGAGGGGAACAGATTTTACTGGGCCAAGAAAATTGAAGATCTGACCCGAGTTGAAATAGGCGACTCTCCCTTTCCCCTAGCGAAACGAATGGAGAAAATCAGGGAAGCCAATGACAAAAGCGGATGGCGTTTACTTGAACAATACTACACGAACTATGATAAATTCCTTGACGAAGCGTGGATGGGATTGATGAGGGCTATTAATCTGAAAAGGTATAACTCGTCTGTGGGATCTCCTAGGGGTATCTTGTCAGCGGAATTCGTTATGAAGCCTTGGATATGGAAGCAACATTCGGAGGATCTCGCGCATTTCATCTATATGGGGGACTCCAGGATGCGGTTCCTCAGCTGCTACACGACAGACAACAGTGCGATGTACGACATGTACACAAAGCCGTTTGAACTAACCGCGTGGGTTGGAATCTTGGTTGGCGGGCTATATAGTTTTCTTGGTTGTAATGAAGTTATTGCTTTCGTGTGACCAAGTTGACCAACACTTCGGGACTTCGCTGCCCCTTGCGTTAGCCATGCTAGGCGGCCTGATTGAAGAAGGACACCCCGTCCCCGCAAGTCTATGGCAACGGCCCTGGGCCCGAGTGCCAATCATAGCCTGGTTCTTAATGGCCACGGTTCTCAGCTCAGCGTACATCGGGGTTGTTATCAATTTCCTCAATTCCTCGCCGCAACCCTCTAAATACCGGTCCTTCGAGCATATTGGATGTGCACCGGATGCGGAGATGATGGAAAATTCTACACTGCTATGGAAAAGGTTAGAGAACATTCCCTTCGGTGACAATATTCCAACCATCTCAGTCGCCTCCACCCTTCATAACATGATGCAAAGGCAAAAAGAATGTTTCGGAGTTCACTCTTCAGCGAAGGATTCAAGGTACACCCGTGATGGTTTCTTCTACTACCGACCTTAAGGAGGCTACCTGGAACATTATGAGGACATTTTTAATTGGAGGGCTCAGCTGGCTCTTGACTACACTTTGCTAGGCAATCAAACGGTTGGCTGGCGTAGAAACATGTGGTTCCGTCTGAGGCACCCAAGCCCGCCCCTTATAATTCTCGACCAAATGGTTCGAAATGTAATACAATATAATCAGACATACTCTACAAATGAATACCAAATACAAGTGGAAGAGGAGATGGTGGCGTGTGGGAAGTCAATTTACCTATTCATGGATCTAGGGATACTGAGAGAGGGGGCCTACCTTAGCCACCTGCATAGCACTTACCCATTCCATGGGTTCTATTCGAGTGACGCCGACGAAAATCCACCGACCATGATGAAGGCATTTATTGCTATTGTGACCCGTGGAAGGTCGAAAGTACTATCTGCATTTCGATGGATGATTGACTTTGGAGTGTGGCTAAAAGCAGTGACCATGGCCTCCGTCAACCAGACAAATACAAAAGAAGAGTTGAGCAGGACTTCAAAGCTGGTGTTGAGCAAGTTGGAGAAATTAAATGCGACCCGGAGAGGGGGCAGGCGTTGGTGCAACGCTTGTCCATTGGAAATTCCAGCATAGGGACTCTTTACATAATTAGCTTGATGTCATTGGCCCTTGCAATTGCAGTTGCAGCTGGGGAGCGTCTCTCCGTCACAAGATTACAGGTCAAGTGCAGTTTCAACTTGGTTACTACAGTCGCCACAACCAACACGGTTAAGGTTCAAGTTCACCCATGTGAAAATGAGCGGTGTGGCTCTGGAAAAACGGGCCTAGGTTCAGTTAAGGACAATTTAGCCAGCACCAAATCGACAGAACGGGTGCGTCATTCTTCACGGTTTGTGCCAAATTGGTAACCAATGTAAATTATCCATCATTATCACCATGGGGAGTGGGATTTGTGGGACGGCTGTTAAAAATATGCTCGTAAATTTCCATCAGCCAACTTCGGTTCAGCTTACTTCAAAAATTGTATTCGGTCTTACGAAGATATATGCAAGCCAATAGGAGAGGAAATAAACGGACGCATGTGTATACAACAAAAACAATCTAGTGTAAAGTACACAGCTATGTCAAATAAATAAATAATCTATGTGTAATAAACGTCCATGTGTGCATGAAAGTAGCTATAGCTGTTTATGAACAATAAATCCAGACAAAGAAATTATCTATCGCAATCTTTGTCCCATAAACATCTTTCGGATTTTTGAGCCTTAGGGACCCTTAAGGGCCGAATTAAGAAAATTCCTTGACTCAAAAAGCCCGCTTTGAACATGTCCGAGAGTACGGAGCAAATAAAGTTTAAAAACGCCATAACTTCTTGTGTGTAACGATTTATTCCGAATCTTTTTTCCCTGTTTACAACGGTGACCAGTTGCATTCCAACTGCTTCAAGATCCTGAAGCAATGGGGACAAGAATAAGTCGTTACTGCTGTGGATGAGGTGGTAAGTGTGGTACCGATATTCTAAATCTATAAAAGTCGTCCAAACCATATGATGTTTCCAATATGTTTAGCTAAAGAAGTGCCTTACCTATTTGGCCTAAGGGGCGAGTGAGAAGCTATTCGAGGACAGGATTGAACTTTCATAAATAGTCCTAAATTAATCTGTTGCAATTTTTTGTGAACAGCAGTAGTTGATCTGTTTGTGGTGGGGGGAAAGTGAAAGCAAGCTTTTTCAAATTCCCATCTATCAAACTGATTGGCTCCCTCTCTTCACGTGGAATTTTTGGGGTGTTTCAAGACGTACGCAGCACAATTTGACACTGCGTCGTTTTCCCCAACCTTTTCACGTACCTCAAGAAGTTAGGGAAGGAGATTGCTGGATAGCCCTACGTTACGGTAAGATATACGGCCAGAAAAAGTGGTAACTCACGTACTCTAATGCCATAATTGAAAGTGAGGATGAGTAACAGTTTCTGGTCAACTGACACGACAGAATGAACAAATTTATGTTTGCCAGCTTGTTTTAAATTTATTAACAGTGTTAATTTTGAAGCTGAAAAGGAGGAATTATGTTATTCGTTGATGCAGTATTATATATAAATATTTTTTTGCCTTGTTGCCAAGGGTTTTTATACCACAGTTTCCAAATGTAAAGTTCCACAACTAATCACTTCTACCAAGTGCATAACTGTCTCACGGGTGATCAGAGCTAGTCCTCACTTGATCATTCAGAACCACTTCAACAGGGTCCAACGAAGGTCGGAGCCAAACAGGACTTCGGCACAAAAAATAATGAGGCCACCCCAAAAAAGACAATCGCCAAACTGGGCACTGTGCCGACGCTAGAGTTGCCGAGTGACATGCCTTCTTTCTCCTTCCCTCCGAATCAAGCCTTCATTCCTCGAAGACATGTTCAGTGCATCTTGAAAATATTTACGGTCTCCTCCCGTCTCCAGCTCCTTGGACAACAGCCCCATGTTTTGGTACAAGTTGTAAATTTGTGGAACAGGTGAATTGTGCTTTACAAAAAACTGAAGTATGCCATTTTCGGGAGAAAGGGTTCCTGGTCCACATTCCGGTACCAAGGTAGGTGGGGGTACTTGGCCTTCAAATACTAAACGCTCCAATGGGCCGTTTCTCCAGCATAAACAGGAAAAGCCCATGCCGAGTTGCTGCATTCGGCGACACTCCTCTCTGCGAGTCGGAAC
>JAQIWU010001913.1:0-14141 GCA_034696445.1 Isotomiella minor
CGCTTCGTGTGGAAAAATGGTGCCAGCCAGGAAGACCAGGAATGAAGTAGGAGCCCCTGACTTTCGTCCCTACTTTTTGGAGTACGCCAGAATCCAAATGATCGATCTTTCCTCTACTTCCCGTCATGACAAGATATGTGATAAGGATCATGCTAAGGTCTGCAAAGTGAAGCCTCACCATCCGAACTACAAGAATCGCAGAGTTTCTCACTTCGAAGACAATGCACCGCAGGAGTCTGTTTCAACCAGAAAAAGAATCATAGTTCCCGTTGTTGTACAAGAGCATCTTTTGCCACCACCACAAGCCAAAAAGAGAAAGCCTCTGGAGCCCTTACAGACTTCCAACGTAATTGAAGAAGCCGTTTCGCAACAGCAGGGAATAAGCCAACCCCTCTTCGACATGGACGTGTCTGGAGATCCCATCAACAATGAAAACCAAGAAAACTTTGATACTCAGGCCACGACGGTTAGTTGGAATGGGGACTTGGATAGTCAAGCTACGACGGTTAGTTGGGATGGGAATTTCTCAATCCAGGACGAAAGGTCTCCAAATCAGACCATTGTAGACCAGGATCCTGACGAGGTGGAGTCCGGCGAGGAAGATGAAATGTGGGAGCATTATGTTCTCGAAGAGGCCCCTCATCGTGAGGACAGTCAAGACTTTGTTGTTCCTGCTTTACCCCATTCTCAATCACCGGGGGCCTCCCAGTCAATTATCCTCAGTCAGACAACGCCTATTGCATCATCAAATCCTTCTTCGTCGCAGACATCCGACTCACAGAGCTCTACGTCCTCTACAGCAAGCCGCGCCAGCTCCAGAAGACGACTTCCATCAATAAAGTCTATGGTGTCGACCCAAGCAAAGTGTTGTCTATGCGGAGCTAAATGCAATAGAAAAGCCATTCCAAAAGAAGCTCGGGGTCAAGCCTGGATAGAGAAAGAAATAATGATCCCTCACTCAAACAGATGCTGTGCTGCTCACCTAAATGGAAAGTACTTTAACGACGAAGCATTGTCCACCATGTCCCCCACGGCTGAAGGAGTGATCATGACGGATGAACAGATTACGGACTGGGTTCTTGAACTTGCGCAAGCCACTCGCAGCAGCCGGTACAATTTCGACAATCCCCTTCAAGTTAAGGACACCATGTACCCACTTCTCACAGGAGTTACGAAAATGCAGTTTGACCACATGCTTGCACTTATCCGACCGGGTTTACATGCAAGCATAAATCGAACCCCAAGAACGGCACTGGCCATGGTCCTCATGCTCATTCGACTGGATCTACCTCAACGCATTCTGGCTGACATGTTTGACCTGCCTCGTCACACTGTTTCCACCACCCTTGACAGCGTCCTCAACGCATGTATGAAGTACTTCGTCCCTAAGCACCTCGGACTAGAACACATGACAAGGGATACTGCCGTTGGAGATCATTCAAGGAAGATATACAATGATCTGTTCCTTGCCTCACCACTCACCCTATTTCTGATTCTTGACGGCACGTACTTGTATATTGAAAAGCCTGGTGACTATGCTCTTCAGAAAAAGACGTGGTCCTGCCAAAAGAAGAGGAATCTTCTTAAGTACATGATGGTGGTATTACCTTCTGGCTACATTCTGTCCGTGGAGGGACCCTTCTACGCAGATGGTTCCAATAACGACGCAAAAATGATGGACTCTATGCTCCTCCCAGGTCAACCGCTCTCACACTACTTTGTTAAAGACGACTTCGCCATTGTCGACAGGGGCTTTCGCGACTGTCGAAAAGCATTCAGAGATCATGGAGTCCACTGCAGGATGCCTTGCCTGAAGAAGAAAAATGACAAACAGTTCACCACTAAGGAAGCTAATGAATCTCGTCTTGTCACAATGGTGCGGTGGGTAGTAGAGGCTGTTAATGGGAGGCTGAAGAAAAAGTTCAAGTTCTTTCGTGGCGAAATCCAACACGGATATTTTGACAAAATAGACAAGTTCATGAGGCTCGGATGTGCCATAATCAACTTTATCTCTCCCCCACTCTGTCACAACACCGATGAAAAAGTGGCAATCGCCAAGCGAGCGATGGAAATAGTGAGCACGTCCAACCGATTTCGTCAACTCATTGCAAAAAAGAAGTGGAACCAACGAACTTGCACCTGGACTAAAGCTACCGCTACCTCTGCAGTCTTCTTCCCAAAACTTTCGTTAGAAGACCTGACGACGTTGACTTTGGGAATCTATCAAATAAAACAAGCAAGGAGATACACCGCTGCTCACTTGTCATTCAACAACGAGTACGCCATTTTGATCAATGAAGACATTCCAAATGTAGTCTGCGTCAAAATCGAGAGTCGTTTCCGGTCAAACACTTACGACTTATGGATTCAAGTTGACCCCTCCAAGTCCGGCTCTGAAGCCATAAAAGAGAGTTACTGCCTTTGCATTGCTGGAGCCAGAACTCGTGGAATTTGTAGTCACATCACCTCAGTCATCTGGTACCTCTCCTATTACCGTCACCAACCAACACCTCCTGTGTCTCTCACTGTGCCAAAGTCCAATGTCTTGGATGCCGGAGCCCTGCTAAAGCCGTGTCCCCCTCTCCCCACTCATGGGTCAAACCAGCTTCCCCAAAGACCAGGTCCAACTCCAAACGCAGCAATACCTGGATCGAGTCGACAACGCCAAGAGGATCTCGGAGGAAGAATCCTTCAACGATGGGAGGAGGAGGAGGAAGAAGAAACAAGGAGGATTGAGAGGGCTCTGGCGACATTGGGAGAAGATGCTACCGACGAAGACATCAATAACCTTCTTTAAGTTGTCCTTCCTCTTTGTCCATGACCTTGGCACCCCATCCTTTCTTCGATTACCAGCTCGCAAGCTACCAAAACTGTCAACACATCATCTAAGTTTGTAATACTTTGTCGCACAAGACCACAGTAATCTGCTTCCGTCCTAACTCCTTGCAATATTTTAGTGCCATTTAGTTTTAAATCGTTGCATTGTCATTTGTTGTTTGTTCATTGTTGAGTTTGTTGCATAAAAAAATCTATTTATACCTCCCTGTTCGTCAATCATTATGTTTGTACCTCAGTCGTCACTTGGATACCATGAATTTGTGATTTTTTGACCGATTTTCTCCCGTAACTATTAACATACAGAAAAAACTGGCCTCCCCAATGGAAAAAAACATGGCTGGGCCAGCCACACCCATAGATACTTAGCATTACCTTTAAGTTATTTGTGTCTCAATCGAAAATATAAACAAGTAAGTTTGAACCTCAAATTATAGCGTGGTCAACAATAGATTAACCATTCTGTTTTCCATAATTTTCTTTATTCTAGATTATTCACGGACAAAAAATGGCTACGCACAATTTCAACTGCAAAAAAATCACCGTGACATCTCCCAAAGTCAAAAGTTTGGACAACAACTGTGGCACCATCGAGGTCACGTCCCCTTCCAGCTCAATCGACTCTGTGGCGTCCAACTGTGGGAAGCTCAGTGTGCCAGAATTTTCCTCTGTCTCCAATATTGACCACAACTATGGGAAAATTGAATTCGACCAGGGATGTAATATTGGGGCCATCAGCAACAATTATGGAAAAATCAATGTGCAGAGAAAGTCATGTGTTCTCAAAATCGTGGGCAACCAGGGGAAAATAATGGTCGGGGAGAATTGCACCATTGACTTGATTGAGGACAACAAGGGGAAGATATATCTTGGAGATAGTTGCGTTGTAAAGGCCGTGTCCGGTGGAGTTGGTGGGAAAATAGAGTGCGGATCCATGTGTCAAGTGGCCAAGCCTTCGTCAAAAGGTTTATCGTCATCATCGGGCTCTCCATCCATACCATTTAGTGACGCAATGAGAATGTTGGTAAGTATAAAGTGAAACTACCTAAAAAATTGGAATCCCTAACACATGCCATTCTTATTTAAAAGCAATCTGGGCTGCAACGAGGGGTCGAAGTATTTCAAACCGAGGTAAAAGAAAGAATGAGGTCGAATCATCAACCTCCCACGCCGGTGTCAACCCCAACAACAACGATGGGAGGTGGCCCACCTCCGTTGCCTAAACGACAAGCACCTCAGCCGCCTTCAGCACCACACTTTACCCCTGCCCAACAAGTGCCTCATCCTCTGCCATCAGCCCCACAGTTGTACCCTGACCTAGCTCAGGAAGAAGGACAAGAGGAATTGCTTTGTGGCATTTGCATGGAAGCAAAGAAAAACATGGTGTTCGCTTGTGGACATACTTGCTGCAATACTTGTGCAACAACTTTACAACTCTGTCATATCTGCAGAACACCAATTTCACAGAAAATCCAGCTCTTTTTATAAAATGTCAAATTGAAAGTTTTTGCCTACAGCGTCCCTAAATTCTAGCCTATGCAATATTCACACAGTATTATAATTCTAACCTGTCACATTTACCTGAGCACATTTCACATGAACAAATAAATCCAAAGGAAGTACACACACGTTTTTGTACAGTCACTTCTCGACATTCATTTCAATGCAGCATGCTAACAACAACTAATTTATTAATTCATCAATGCAAAATTGTAGTCAATTCATTGTTATTTACAAAGATTCAGTCAATGCAATGCGGTCGCGTCCATCAAATGTTCTTTCACACAGAGGCACTTCACCTTCTCCGGCTCGTTGACCTCCACCTCCTGCCCCGGTCACCCCTCATCAGTGAAGGGTCGTCCCCTCTGAATCTACGAATACCACCCAGCCTTGAGACAGCGTGTTCAACAAATCTTCGAATTTCTCGTCCTTCTTGTGAAGGGTTCTGGAGGGCGTACTCATCCGAAAATTGAACTTTCCAACCAAAGTCTTCTATATTGGGACGGATTTGACTAATGACAACCCACTTTTCCAAGGTGTAGTGAAGGTCAACACATTGTAGCTGCCTTGTCATCTACAGAATAATGTTTCATCAGTTGTGGGTAGTGAAAACGTTGTATTAAGGCACCAACCTGATTAATGGGCAATAAATCTGCGACCTCGAGGTTTCCAAACATGCGTTCCTCTTCATATTGATATGAGTAGAATCTACAGTGTCTGCCTATACACTCAAACTCTCCTCCAGCCAATTGTCCTGGAATCTTGACATTTGGTGACCTCCTCACAAACGACTGAAACCTTTTCTTTGCACTCATTCGTTCTTCCATCTGCGGATGAACATAATTTGAAATAATTTTATGATCATACATGGTTATCCTTATTGTTCCAAATTGTCAAGCATACCTCGTCCAAGTGGAAACTCATGAATTTCTCAAAAAATCTCCAAAGCTTTTTTGAGATTTGCAGAGTAGCTTCTTTAGTGTTATCTGGGCGCAGATCCACGATTTGCTTTGAATCATACTCATCTTCCTCTTCCTCTTCCTTTGGACCTGAAGCAGTTTTGGGACCTGGTGATAGCGAGTCAGCCCACGTTGGAAATTCCTCAGAGCCGTCATTGGCTAAGAGCATGTTGTATCCACGTTTCTTAACTAATTCCTGTAATATCGGGGACCCTGAGACGACGAAGGAGCTCAAAAGAATCTCAGCACGATCTGATGATCGAACAACGATGTCTGCAAAAATGTTATTAACAAATTAAATAATTAGATAGGAAATCCGAATGCAACTTTACCTGGATACTCATTCAGAAAATCGCAATTGCAGAAGCTAGGACATGTAAGGCATGGGTCAAGAAACTTGTTCATAGGAGTCTTGTAGCAGCCACAACCACCGTTAATTTGAGATTGCATGGTGTAGTCTGTGGACACTTAGTTTTGGTTAGAAACGAAAAATGCACAAGGGTACTTTTAGCTTTCTGGCACACCTCCGTAGTCGCTGGTGTGAATCAAATGATGCACTGTTAAGCTGCTCAGCCTCTTTTAAGGGTGCCCACATTTTTTGGAATGCAGCCCTTATCAAGAATTAAGATATGGCCAAGGAAAAAACGTATTTTTCTCGACCGAAACATTGATAACACCTTGTTTTTTTGTAGCATGTTTTTCCTTAGACCAAAAATTTTGATAATGAAAAGCATTTGATACGGATGGGTGATTGTAACGAATTGGGGAGTATTTGACATTTTAGGAACATTCTCGAGAAAATTCTTGTCATTAGTTATTGTCATTTTGGTTGCAAGTATATCACGTTGTCGGCTCCCAACGTCTAAAGCAAGCAGTGATAAGATAATGGTTACCTATGCTAGAATGTTGATTATTGATATTTCATTGCTACTTATCGGTTGGCATGGTTTCTGTTATCAGGTTAGACTTGAAATTGGTTTACGGTTATCAATTGGTTTTAGGTTTTGGAATCTCGGTATTTCAAGAAAAGACTTTTTTTTATTGTTTGTGTTTTTCGAATTGAACATAGAGATAACAATGATTTCAGTTTTCCTACTCAAATATCCTATCTAATCTCGAACTACGAAGAAAAAGTTTATTTTTATATTTCCTCAAAAAAGATTATACTTTCTGGTAATGAAACTGGGAAGACGCTTCCTTAGTTTAATTAACTTTAAAGCATACTGATGAAACCCATTGTCTTGCGCGTCCTTTTTGCCCATCATCGACTTGAATGTTTTGTACCAAAAGCGAAGGGGAATAAAGCTGGCATGTGCAATTTCTGCATTTTCAACATCCCCATAGCAAGAGACTAAAAATCCATTGGCCAAGAAGGTCCCAGAAAACGTTAGCGGGGCATAATATCCTTCCTCTTCCGACAATCCTATTGACAAGATGGAGGGTGTCTCAATTTCCCCTTGCTCATTCAAATACAGCAGCTTGTCGTCTTTAAAAATAAAAATGAGCAGTCGCTTATTTGCTTCATTATTGGACTCTGTCTTATATGATTGTTATGATGATACCTTTTGTTAAGTTGCCAGCTTTCGTTGCTTCCGGGTTCCCTGATTTACTTGTGAAGATTAGATGGTCAGCAGTGACAACCAATTTCCTTCCATTTGACACTTTGAACACAAGGTACTGGGTAGAAATCCTCCTTTCAATATGAGCAAATGCATAAAATTCTGTCCACTTGGGCTGCCTGTTTTCCTTTAACGTAAGCACTTGGTCAAAGGGTTGCAAAGCGTCAATACGCTTTAAGCCACTTTGAGTTGTCACCGAAGTCGACCCTGAAAAACAGCAGCAGCAACCCATTTTTCGAGATGTGGTACAAAATTGACAAATTACAATTTGGAGTCCTTTATATAGTGACGACGAGCTCATCGGGTGTGTCATTTAGGAGCATTCTTAGCATTTAGACGATGATCATAAAATGAAACAATTTATTATAAAACAATGCCAGAAATGTCATTAAAAATGAAATGTAGTTTTTTAATTGGTCATCTGTGACAGAAATTTTCAACATGAGTACTTAGGGCTCGTATCCTGATTAATACTCATAAAGTCTTTGTTCGGCAAAGAATACCATTGTAATAAAGCACTAACTGGTTTTATTGTAATCCAGGGATACAACCTGTACGTTGAAGCAATTACAGATTCAGCAAAATGGTGAGTGGTTGAATTTTATGGGATATAAAGTGGATAACTGAATTGAAGAAGGCTGTTCCAAAATTTTATGACTGAATCTATGGGCAGGCATCGAATGAGAAGCTACTTCCTTTGTGGGATTTACTATTCATTTCGGGTTTGGAAAGCAAAAAAGTATCTATTAAGCTTCAATTTGTCGGTCAGTTTTACTGGGGCAAGTTAAGATGGATTTGTTTAATTCTATTGATTCTTCAGAAGATTGTACATATATTGAATGCTTTAAACTCAACTTATCATTGGAACAACTGAGGAACATTTTTTTATTTTAGTGATAATCTGTTCAAATGATGCTTCCACTTCGTTCCAAATAATCATAACGCTCCTTCGTTTCATCATGCAAATAAGTGGAAGATGCAATGAATGCTATCCAATTCATGATAACAGCATGGCAACGAATATTTTTGGTAGAATTTAAGGTTTATTATTAAATTTTTGAGGTATAAAGCATACACACAGAGATTCCCATTTAGGAATGCTACTATAAAAGTGAGTTAAAGAACTTTGCTATTTTATTTTATTTTAAATGTTATGCTATTAATTATTGAACACTGTGACACTATACAACAATCTTAGCAAACGTTGTGACTGTGATTATGAATGTGTCAATGGCAGACTTGACACTTTTTGGTTCAAAATAATAATGAATGTGGGATGTAGTAGATGGGGAGTGGTTTCCCCCATTGCACCTTGTCTTGTCCTTGCTTCTTTGCCTTGGGAACAATCACGTGCAGCATCCCGTCGCTGCTCATGTTGCAAATGATGTCATCCCAATGCACCCCTTCTGGAAGATGACACTTTTTAACAAATTCTCGTTTGACGGTTCCTCCATATCCCTCTTCGGGCCTTTCTTCATGTTTTGCCTCAACCACCACAAACTCGTCAACCAACCTCGTACTCACTTCCTCTGGGGCAAATTGGTGCACGTCAATGTTGAACTAAAATGGGTAATATCAAATAATTGGCCCATGTTGGCTTAAATAAAAAGCTATTAAATACCTCCAAATCTTCCTCTTTGTTAATTTTTGTGATTGGGATCCCAACTGGCCGTGTTTTAACTCCAGTTGGCTTTATTATGGCGATATGTAGGATCACATTGTCGTCTAGTTCACACTGTACATCGTCCGACTTTGTCCCTTTTGGAATCCTGTATCTCCGGATGAAATGTCGTGTGACAAATCTGTTAAATGTGTAAATTCGATAATGTTCTCCTTCACTCAAGCATGCCAATCTATGAGCCTCTTTTACCCATGTGTATCCTCCTTCTCTTCATGTTTTGCCTCCACGATCAAGAAGTGGTCATTAAACCTTACACTGAGGTCAGTGGGTTGGAACTGGTGACAGTCCAGCTTTGCCTAATTTACAAAAGACTTTGAATGACATCAACTTATGGAGTGATATGAGACACATCAACTCACCTCAAAGACATAGTCACGCCTGGGTTGGGGAGTTGGTGTGGGCGATGAATGACTACAACTAATTGGATTCGGGTGATCTTTATGGTAATGCTGAATTGGATACCGCATCTTGTCAAACCCAGTTAGAAATGTGACGACAGGAGAAAGGTAATGGTTGAAAAGTTGAGAGAAGTATTGTCCACTGAAATAATACGCCAGCTTTCTTTTGTTGTCCAACTCCTTGACGATTTTCTGTAGTTCCGTAAACGCCAAAGGGTGAATGAACCAAAAAATGAGACAGCGAATGCTTTTCTCTATACTCGGCTCGACTCCAGTCAACAAATTGTTGGGTTCATTTTGCTGTGTGTTGTTTTCACTGACTTCAGACTTGCACGTTCTCCCCTTCTCATTCTCACGTACACAACTCTTCCAGTCTCAACTTGCCTCTCGTGCTAAAATAAGTGTAAACTCTCAGATCTGGTCTGGTTAAAGATATTTTGTATAATGCGGACAACTCAGAGTACTCATGTAATTATTTAATTCTAGTAATGCACTTCTCTGAATATAAATGTATTCAAAATGATGAAGTGCAAAGCAATGACACCTTTTTGAAATCTGTAAGGTTCAAGCAGGATATTAAACCAAACAATCAATTGTTCAGATGCTTCTCGTGCTCCACAGATGTATAATTAAATTGTTTCTTTTGTAGATTAGAGAAAATGAGGCTAAAATAAATTACAACCAAGAAAGTTACAAAATGAAATAATTTTGCATCCAATTTTGTCCTGCTTTGCCCCAATGCCGTTCTGCTTTGCAGTCAGTTGAAAAGGTGCTTAGATAATTAAGAAATTTGTAGAAGATATAATTAAGCAATTAAAGAACGGCATCAGCAATTTGCTAGATTTGTTAGTATTGTAAGTCAACATATAAACCTCAAGGACTATAGTATCTTTAATTTTTAATTCTAGGCACGAAAGCACCCGTATCCTCCTCGATCTGTTGGGAGGGTGGACGGGTACAATAAATTAAAGTAAGGTACATGTGCACTATCCGGTCACCTCACCTCATTTGCAAACTTGCAGCTAAATAGTCGTGTCAAAGAACAGGTTTCCGTGTCACGGTCTTCAAACTTCTTAATTTTTTTTGTAACAGAATTATTTTCATGGATAATGTACAATATTATCTTGGTTCATTGGGAATATATTGTCCATGAACCGGGCAGAGAAAAACAATGAATCAAATTACATCGTAGAATAGGCTTCTTGGTTAGATAATTACCAATTAAGCTCATTTTGCTTTCGACCTTGGTTTGGGCATTACTGTACGCAAACGTAACGATCGCCGTCTTTATTCCAAGGAGGAGGATTGGATTCGTCAGTGCGACGAGGCTTAAACAAAATGGCAGGGCAATGGACAGGTCAGGAGCCCCTGGCTAAGGACGATCCCGAGATGTGGGAACTGGTCAAGGAGGAAAAGAGACGCCAGTTGAGTGGACTTGAGCTCATCGCGTCAGAGGTACATATATTAAAGCCAGAAAACCTTGATCTATCTTTGTTGATGCGCCTTCCTTCATAGAACTTTTGCAGTCGATCAGCCCTCGAGATCATGGGTTCCTGCCTCAACAACAAGTACTCCGAGGGCTACCCTGGGTCAAGATACTACGGGGGAACGGAGGTCGTGGACAAGATTGAGCTCCTATGCCAGCGGAGGGCATTAGAAGCCTTCAAATTGGACCCGATGGAGTGGGGGTGTAACGTTCAGCCATATAGTGGGTCTCCGGCTAATTTTGCAGTCTTCACAGCCGTTCTTCAGCCCCACGATCGGATTATGGGCCTCGGCTTTCCGGACGGGGGTCACTTCACCCATGGCTTCTACACTGAGACGAAGAAGATCTCCGCCACATCCGTCTACTTCGAGACCATGCCATACAGGCTGGACGTGGCCACGGGGAGGATTGACTACGACCGACTGGCCGAGAATGCGAGGCTCTTCAGGCCCAAGATCATCATAGCTGGGACTTCTTCGTACTCCAGGCTCTTGGATTATCCACGCTTCAGAGCAATTTGTGATGACGTTGGAGCTTATTTGCTGGCTGATATGGCACATGTGTCTGGTACGTTTAAACGAACGAAGCTTGAATAGGTAGGAATAAATAACCTTCGGAATTTACTGTCATGATAAATCTGGCACCCCCTTTGGAAAATTAAAAATGTAGGCCTTTTCCTATACAAATGCCACTGCTTAAGATAACATGGGGCAAGATGCGACAAAAATCCATAATTTCTAATTTTCAGACAGGGATCACTCTTGTTTTGGTAATCTATCGCAAAAAAACCGAAAAGACACTTGTTCCTAATTAGTTGAGGTCCCCAAGTTTATGCATCTCCGTGTAAAAGTCTTATTGTTGCTTTATGGATCTGACATCGTTCAACTGGAATATGTATTTTATTTAGGCCTTGTGGCTGCCGGAGTAATCCCATCGCCCTTCGAATGGTGTGACCTTGTGACGACAACCACGCACAAAACCCTTCGAGGGGTTCGTGGTGGGTTGATATTTTACAGAAAGGGGCTTCGTAAAAATATCAAAACTGGGATAGAGAGACCTTACGATTTGGAAAGTAGGGTGAATCAGGCAGTCTTCCCTTCACTGCAGGGAGGACCTCACAATCATTCCATAGCTGGGATTGCAGTGGCTCTTCGCCAGGTACAGAAAAAGACACTTGAATGCTAGCTAACAAAATTAAGTTTTTTCTTTCAAATTAGGCAACTCAACCTCACTTCCGCCTGTACCCAAGAACAAGTTTTGAAGAATGCCAAGGCTATGGCGAGGAAGTTGAGTGAGTTGGGTTACGAATTGGTGTCTGGAGGGACGGACAATCACTTGGTTCTGGTGGACCTGCGATCAAAGGTGCCTTTCAAAGGATTTAATTGATGCATTGATAATATAACTTGATGCATTTTTTGAAAATGTACGTTCCTTGTCCTAATTTTATGCCAGAAACTGGACGGAGCGAGGGTAGAGACGGTGTGTAACAAGGTGAACATTACAACGAACAAGTACATATGTCCAGCGGATAAAAATCCTCTGTCACCCAGTGGCATCCGTTTAGGTAACTAGATAAGTCCATTACCCTCAAGCTGGTAAAAGCTAAAAAAAAACTTCCAAATCAAAACTCTAGGGTCCCCAGCCTTGACGACCCGGGGCTTAGATGAAGGCGACTTTGAAAGTGTGGTCGTCCTCCTGGACAAAGCAGTGGCCATCGCAGCTCATGCCAATGGAAAGACGGAGAATTTGGAGCACTTTAACGACTTTTTGAACAAGGATGAGGAGACCAGGGGGAAGCTTGAAGGGCTAAAGAGTGAGGTTCACGAGTTCGCCTCCAACTTCTACATGCCTGGATTTGAACATCACTAAAATTTGGCAGCTTTATAAACATTTTGATTCAATTTATTCAGATGTTGTGACGGAATCCATATCTGTAATTTGGTTGTTTCGTTTGCATAGTGGATAATTAATGTAATTATTTAAACATAGTTTAATCTTGCAACCTTTAACCCTTCTAACCGGGGGTAGTGTGAGACATTAAGTTGAGCACACAATTGACATTTGAGCCATTATGATTAGATGCTTTGGATATAAATAGTTATTTTGGTTGGGCACAAATTATTCACAAAGGTGAACAAGTCATGGCTTGTCCAGTTACTTTAATGCATACATTTAAAAACTGATAACTGTAAATAGACTTATATGAATAACAAAATGCATAAAAACAAGCAGGCTGTCCAGCGCAATAACTTTTTGTATAATCTTATAACGGGTTGATGTCCTAGCTCTGTGCCATCCATCAGTGGGATTCGAACTGTCATCAGCACGGAAGTTGATTATATGAGTAAGTGTCATCAGTCATCATTATTCACACAGTCGAAGTCAACAATCTGAATCACAAAGACTGCAAGATGTTGGTTCTAGTGCTCCTATTACTGTCTTTCTTGGTTTTCCTCGCCACATATTTAATTTTAGAGTTAAGAAGACGGAGGCTGCAAAATTATCCACCAGGTCCATACCCTTGGCCCCTTCTTGGCAACACTATAGAAATGGCACTGGCTGACGCTGACTACCCTCATATTGCCTTTGCAAAATTGGCAGAAAGATATGGACCTGTCATGGGGGTTGGATATGGAGTTCATTACACAGGTTGCATTCCATTCTTATAATAGTGCATTATAGGCAATTACTTTTGTCCCCAGTTGTCATATCATCATTTGAAATAATGAAAGAGATTATTGCCAAGCCTGGCCTTGGGGCACGATATTGCATGCCTTTTGTCACAGATCGTGCGTGGGGAAAGCCAAATATGGGTAATTTTAAACAATTTTGTCCACCATGAACTTGCACTCACGATAAAATTCCTTTGTATGCAGGTATCATGTGGAACAATGGTAATTCGTGGCAGGAACTTCGACGCTACACGGTGCGAACGTTAAGGGACTTTGGGTTCGGCAAACGAAGCAGCATGGAGTTGACTTTACAGGAGGAAGTCAATTCGTTAGCAACAACGCTCACAGGGAAGTTGGACAAGGCGACAGAAGGGGACATTCTAATCGATAATATAGATCTGGCTGCCAGCACAGTTAACATTCTTTGGGGTCTTGTAGCAGGATTTAGATTTCCAACAGGAGACGCAACGATTAGAAAGAGCTTGCTTTACAGTGATGAGTTTGTGCATATCATGGGTTACTCAAATTTGTGTAACCCTTATCCAATTTTGAAAAGTGTGATGCCAGGTTGGAGCGGTTACAAGAACCATTGTCAAGTTTATAAAGGATACGAAAAATTAATGAGGGTGACTTAACCAGTAGCTAAATCAGGAGCCAAGCTATTTGAAAACAAAAATGTATACTTTCAGGGTATTATTGATGACATTAGAGGCAATACAACTTCAGGAAAAAACATGGAAAGTTTTATAGAGAGGTTCCTAGACGAAATGGATCGGAGAAAGGGCCAAGACTCAGAAACTGAAGAAACTGATTACACTGAGGAACAGCTCATAATTATTCTAATTGATCTTTTCATTGCTGGCTCTGAAACTACCAGCACAACTCTAATGTGGTTGATTTTATATCTAACAACATATCCCGAAAAGCAGAAAAAGCTTTATGAGGAAATTGTGGCAGTGGTTGGTACCAACAATTTGCCAACTGTAGAGGA
>JAQIWU010001914.1:0-14137 GCA_034696445.1 Isotomiella minor
CTCGAGCTTTTGAACGGTCCTCTATTCCTTTTTCTCTGGCTTTTGAACAGAAAAAAATTTTTATAATTGGTTTCAATAAGATTTTTGCAATGCCTCCAATAATCAGAAGGATGACGTGTGCGAGGCTTTTAACTATCAAATCAAAATAAAATCTTTGGTCTGGATCAATGTCAAACAAATCGACACACTTGTCCTCCAATGAGCGTAAATTGTTTTTTAAAACAACAATTCCGAGAGATATTCCAAAAATGATAAAAATTGTGACTGTACTCCATAGACACCCCATCATCGTTGAACTGCCAACCTTTCTTCATTTTTCGTTTCTAATGAAGGCTTACCTTCTGCTTTACAAAGAATGCAGAAAAAGGCAACTGCTCCAACTAGCAACACTGTGAGTATTACAATGCCTTCTTCATCAGATAGTGCAGTCCTAGTCTTATTGGATTTGTCGTCCGGTGTAAAGAGACAAAAGTCATATTCATCCAAGAATACATCGTTGTATGGATCCATCTCTCATGTTTCCATATCCCATCCCTGTCATTTAAACAAACATTCAAAAACTTTTCTTTACTTGAACAAATTAGAATGCCTTTTTCCTTACGGTTTCTCTGACTTTTGTGAGACAATTGCTTCAACAAACACAGGTAGAAGAATGTGACCAAATTACTACAAAGCCCAGTGCCAGTACAGCCTTAACGAACGACAACGAGACAAGAGTTTAATTCAAAAAATATTCAAATGAGCACACTTTTGACTATTTCTCTTCAAACTCCACTCAATAGACAAAGGCCACTTGATTTCTTTTTCTTCTTCTTCGTCGTGGGTTGTTCTCATCAAATTTGAATGAATTTTAATTTTTCATATTTAAATAATCGCAAAAGTTGGAAGAAAAGTAACCTTCTTTTTTTCTGTCTGGTTTGTTTGTTTGTTTGTGCACTGACTGTGTGCTGCTGCTTGCTATGCTGGCTGAACTGACGATACTTCCAGCTTTTGACCTTCCCTCCACCTCCACACACGCGCTCCATCACAGCTGTTGCAAGGTTTCTTCTTCCCCCGTGATTTGTTTGATAATTTCGTTCCTCTGCCTCTGCCTTTGCCTGCCTGCCTGCAGGACTACTGCTGCCATTGATGTTCTTTACTTACGCTTTTTTACATCATCATCATCGGCATGGAGCCTTCAGAAGTCTGCGACCTTCTTCTCTCTTTTTCTCCACCCTCTTCTTCATATTGGACGACCGGTCGAAGGAGGAGGAGGAGGGGTCCTTTCGTCCGGTTGAAGAGAACGCTTGGAGACATCATCACGGCAACAGGCGTCGTCGTCAACAAAGAGCCCGTCGTCGTGATGAGGATGAAGACGAAGAAGAAGAGGGTTGAGGATGATGATGATGATGGGAGGAGGACATCAACTACAACCCCCTGCTACCTCTGTGGAGATGCCCAGTCGAGTCATCATCCTCGTCCCCTTGAGAGTGATGACTGTCTAGGTTTGTTTAAAAGATTGGTTGTGGTGCTTGGAGAAGATGACGGAGGGACCCCTGCCTTCTGTCAGGACTGTTCCCATGTAGTCATGGGGATGTGGGACTTGGAAGAGAGGATTAAAAGTCTGAAAGAACAATTGTCCGACGTGGTGGTCACTTTGAAGTTTGCCATGAAGATGAAAAGGCAGAGACAAGTTGGTGGTAAGAGAACAAATAATGTCCCTTTTTTATCCTGTGTGTGTAAGGTTGTTTGTATGTGTTTTTAGAAGAGGAGGAAGATGATGACGTTGCACCCAACCGGGCACTCGGAACGAAGGATGACCAAGACAATTCGTCAGAATATGTCAGCTTTGGACGAGACACTCAGCTTGAGAGCGATGAAGGTACCCTTGAAAAGCAATTAATTTAAAATTTATTTGTACTGACTGATTTACTTATTTTTGAAATGTTTTTGTAGAATGTATTAATAATCTTGTGAACGGCTTTATCATCAAAGAGGAAAATGACTTTGAGTGGGATGAGTTGGAGACCTTAGAAGGTGGTGGTGGTGACATATGGACAGGAAGGGTTGACAGCGATTGTGAAGGAGGAGCCATTGCACTAAATAAAAAGACGGACCGGAGAAAAAGAAGTGAGTAATTCTTTGGTTTGGAATGTCTACTTTTCAAAAGGATGTAAATACTTGACATTTTGCATATCGCTTTGTCTCAAAGGTAGGAGAATTCTTTCTGATTCTGATGATAACGAAGACGAAGATACCAATTCACCACTATTGCATCCTCCTGTGGGCTCTATCGTGGGAAGCGAAAGCAAGGGGAATAAATTACAACTAGATGATAATCAGAGTCCACCTCCTTCGCCGGCTTTGTCTGATTTATCATCATCATCATCATCGTGTTCGACATGTTCGTCATCGTCATGTTCTACCTGTTCCTCTAAAGCTAGCAACGACAAGAAGTCTTCGTTGAGGTCAAGGTCTCCTTCCACACAGTCTTCCTCTTCCTCAAAATCTTCTATCATATTGGAACCGACACCTCGAAAACGATATGATAGGTTGTTAATACTAATATAACCAATTGACGACGGCAACTGCTGCTCGGACCACTAATATGTATCTCTGTTGTGCTTGAATAGGTTCCAGTCTTACTGTGGATTTTGCGACAAACATTTCATTAGTCTGCGCAATTACATTCAGCATAAACAAACCCCCAGCCACAGACGGGAAGTTGAACAGAAGTATGCAGAAGACAAAACAATCGACGTTGAGAAAGAAGCTCCTCTTCCATGTCTTCCTGAAAAATATTTCTATTGCAAGTACTGTAATATTCAATTCACAAGAAAGAAATCTTACAACAGACACAAGTACACCCAGAAACACAGATTTGCTGTCGAAGAAACAGCTCGAAGTGGAGGTGTTGAGTTAAATATAGACGAGGAGGCTCCCCTTAGAATTGTTGAAGAACAGCGGTAAGTTAGCATGACTTACTTTAATTTAATTTGTTCTCATCCCTGTTTCTGTCTGTGCTCTTCGAAATTTACAGATTCGTCTGTGACCAGTGCGGAGTAATGTGTAAAGGCAACAGCCATTACAAAATACATTTACAAACGCATGATCCAAACAGAAAAAGGTTTCAATGCCACGTTTGTGAGAAGTCTTACGCCCATAAAATTACATTGAGGGAACACATATTGATCCATCATGACGTCAACAGCGCTGTCTGTGAGGTTTGTGGGAAATGCCTTCCGACGTCTGCACTTCTAGCACACCATATCAAAAAATTCCACGAAGCAAGAAAAAGATTTAAATGTCAAGATTGCGAAAAAACGTTCTACTACAAGAATCAACTGAAGACACATCAATGGATGCATCGCCCGATGGAAGAACGCGTCAAGTGTGTTGCTTGTGTACTCGAATTCACTAGCGAAACCAAGAAGTTGGAACATGACAGGCAGGTCCATCAAGGAAAAACGTTGTTACCATGCCCACACTGTCCGAAGCTTTTCTCCCTGCCTCATATACTGAAACAACATCTCCGGGTGCATACTGGAGAGAAACCGAATGTTTGTGGCATTTGCAATAAAGGATTTGCTTACAAGCATCACTTGAGTAGGCACCTTGCTGAGGTTTGTGGGAGGAAGGTTCTTTAAGCTAAACTTTTAGGAAATATTTGTATTAGAAGTGTAGTAATGACGTGAATTAGATAAGGCATCCATTCAGCAATTATAGTTTCTTGTAATTTTATAAAGCTTTAATTTTAGCTAGGTTTCATACTGTGATGATAAAAATAAATTACAAGTAACTTTCGATATTCTCCATTTTACCTTTCGTTTAGTTATGGCTTCGTCCTTTGCGTCTCATTAATCTCCAAATTATTGTATGCAAATATCTAGAAAATGACTTAATCCATCGTATTCGAGTTACGCAAACTTAAAATCCAAAATTATTGTCACTTTCAACAAAAAACATTCAGAATTGCGCAAGGTATAAAAAGTGGGTTATAATAGTGCATACTGATTAATAGTCCAGCAGACATTTAGCCGAATGCCTAAACCTAACAGCATAATGAAACGATGAGTCAGTATTTAAGGTACCTAAATTGGCAAAACGTTTCAAAAATAGGCTTCTTGATGACCTCCCTTGAACTCGCATAGCGCTTTATTGCTGCTAAGGCATATATGAGGGATGTGTGAATCCATTTGATGCAAATGAGAAAAGGTGTTTAGGTAACACTTTGATTAATTCTGCATGAAGATGTTCCATACACAAAAATTGAAAGAGGTGTGTGTGTGTGTGTGTGTGAACTGGTACTGGATGATATGATATTATTAGTCCAATTGGTGCCAGTGACCCCAAAAGTAATTACACTTCCAGTTTTACCACACGATATTGTTGTAGTTAATTGCGCATGCAAATAAGGGGTATAAAAAGGGATGTTGGTCCTAAGCAGAGTCACTGTCTAATCTTGTCAGCTCAACGTGATCCACAAAGTCTACCATTACCCCACCAAATACTTTCCGTCACCATCATCATCATGAACTCCAAGCAGCTTGTCTTGTTGGCTTTGGCCTTTGGCTGTGTCGCCATGGTAATTTTGAGTCTCAATTCAATTTTCAATACCCAAGGTTCGAACGTTTTTTGTCCATTTTAAAGACTGAGGGGAGCAGGCACCATCGTTCCCAAGAGGGGAGACAGCTCAACCCTGAAGGCCCCATCAATGAAGGAGTGAGGAACAACTTCATCAGCATCCTCACCAGAATTGGCAACGCGACAGAAATTGCTGGAACCAATGTCAGCCGGGCCGCCGCCCTCATGATCCGTGGTATTGTGAGGGAAGGTTTCAACCTGGGATCCGTTGCCACCTACATTCCACGACTTCTTCTCCTCGACGGACCCAACCAATTCATCGAGACCCTTCGCCTTGTTCGAAGCAACCAACTTCGACTTCCAACCGACATGGACACTGCCATCGACACCCTCATCACCTTCACCGGATCCGTGAGGGACTCTGGCATTGGAGGTAATTTTGCCCCACTTGTGGAATTCTTCCCCAACATTTTCACAGGGGTTGAGAAATTCGTTCAAGACCTCCTGTACAACACCTTCGCCTTCTTTGCCCCAATCCCCCCAGCGGCGTCTTTGGACCAACAACTTGTACAACAGAATGTCAGAGTTGTGTCTCCCAGCCCAGTGGCCCCTGTCACTGTGTAATTAATGGGTGTTAACTTAGATTAAATTGGCATTTCTCTCTATGTGAAATAATATGTTTCTTTCGTCGTCAATAAAGCTATGTAGTTGATGATACTATCCCCTCCAAATCATGACGCTTTTGATTCGGGGCATTGTGAGATTGACGAGTTCTATGATGTTGCGTGCCTTAGTTTTGACAATAATATACAACAATGACTTTATTAAACAATAGTTTAACAACTGTTGATTACTGGGCGATTCCCAAAGCGGTGTCAACCCTAAAACGAGAAAAAAAAGATTGTCTGATTCAATGTGTTTTTGTGCATTTTGAACAAACCTGATTCGTCCCCATCCATAGGAATTGTTTGGCCATCTACAACATTGAACAGAATAAAATATGAGCATTGTTTGAACCTTATTATGATTTTGTAAACATTATTACGGATCGTCTGGGTCGACTCCACCTCCTGTACAAGAAAGTGACATATAGGGATTACATTTTTGATGAAAAACATCTAACACGGTGTGTTTAACGTACCGGTGCAGATGACGTTAATTGGTTTCCGGTAGGGGTCGCCTGAAATAAATTATCGTTGCTATTAATGTGTCCTATGGATTCATAGGAGGTGGCAATAATTTATATAATCACTTTTTAAAGCGTCAAGAAGCCCATCACGGGTAATGGCTGGGGTTTTCTGTTTCAAAAGAGCCACAGCACCTATGAACCACAATAAATTGAATTGTATTTGGCAACTGCATTTCAAAAGGGGGATTTATCTAACCTGCGACATGGGGGCAAGCCATACTTGTTCCAGAAAGAGTGGCATACCAGGCATCATTGTTGTATCCGCAGCTTTATACAAAATGATTATGTAGTTCATGTCATGTTTGTCTGCACAAGGCTTACCTCCTGATGTTTGAACCAGGTGCTGAGACCTCAGGCTTGATGACATTGGTATTTAGAGTGGGGCCGTGGGAACTGAAGCTGGCCACGTTGTCAATGTTGTCTGTCGCACCAACAGAGATGACATTGGGGCGATCTCCAGGAGAGTTCTATACACACAGACAGACGCACACGTATGGCGTTCAAAACGGTATTGGGGCACTGTGAGATTGTCATACCGCAGTTCTGCAGTTTGGTCCAGAGTTTCCAATGGCGAAGATGGGTGTAATCTCAACTGAGTTCCAGTTGGCAATGACATCATCGTAGAAGGGATCCTCATTACCACCTCCCCAAGAGTTGGAGGAGAGAGCTGGCCTTTTGGTGCAATCTTCGGCAGAACTGGAGGAAAAACAGAACAGTTAGTTACATGGATTAAATGGCGTCAGAGAGGGTTCTTACCCATCAGGGAGGGTTGGGCAGAAGGTCCATTGTCCACAAGAAATAAGAGCTTCTTCAGTGCTATGGAAACAAAATGTATATCAATTTTTCCATAGGAAACAATAATCAAGCAAAAAGAATTTACCAGGATGCTGAGTCGCAACCTATAAATGATTAAATCAAATGTCTTTTAGTTTTGGAGTTTGATAATTTAGATAGCTTTTTTAACCTTTGCAGCTAATCCACATGGCCGCACTTGCGACTCCAGTCCCATTCCTTCCGCAGATTGTACCCATGGTGTGTGACCTATTCAAATTATTACGACATTGATACATTATGGCTTGTATATAAGAACGTGGTTCAGAGATTAACCTACCCGTGGCCATTCTGATCGTTGGGCATTGCGGTTGCCATGTAAGGGTCTGTCAAAAGAGTCATACAATTCAACAACTGAATGAATTGTATCAAAAGATCTTACCAAACCAGCCATAGTCGCTTCTGTAGCCATCACGCAAATCTTGATGGGTGTACCTCACACCGGTGTCAATGTGGGAGACAACGACGCCAGCCCCTGTGAAACCAGCTTCCCAAGCTGCTGGACTCCCGATCCTCCCTACTCCCCACTCATAGAAGGGTCCAACCTCACCCTTTTCCCCCTCCTTGATAACTCCATCAATGTGGATAACCCTCGCTTCTCTGACCTCTGCAACGTCTTCGCGGGACGCGAGGAGTTGGACCAGGTCCAAAGGAGCATCCCTAATAGAGATGCGGTTGGTGATGTAAAATCCTTTGTAAGTCAGAGGGGTGGAGAATGAGGCCAAGGTGCTCAACACCTCTCCTTGAGAAGCAGCGGTGAACTTGTGGAGCTCCTTGTAAAGGGCTGTGGCTTTGGCGTCAGTGCTGGCGAAAATTCGTCGCTCAACGTCGTCAGTGACGGTTTTGGTTTGGGCCTTCATCAAGACCATGATGTCTTGAGTTGGGGCACTTTGATACTTCTCGAGGAGAGAATGGCTGACATGGGCGTGGGACAGGCCCACCAAGGATAAGACTACAACAACCAAGAGCTTCATAATGTTCTCGGGTAGAGGTCTTCTGAAGGACTGACTCAAATTCCAAAAGGTAGGATCAATTTAAGAACTGAAATTTTTGTTCAAGATAAGGAAAGCATTATCATTCATTGTTGGATGAATAATCCTAATCATTATCAATCAGAATCAGAAATCCCCCATTCTTTTTTAACTCTCAGATTAAATTGAATCAGGCCAGATTGATGGGTTGGTTTTGTGTGTTCTTTAAATCATTGTTCATTGCGATCCCGTTTACCCTTCAATCAATCACTGCCTGTTTTTGGGTAGGTTTGATAATACAAGGGTCATAAATGCCTTGCCAACAATAAGAATTGGATGAAATCATGCACCTTCAGCGTGGCTTAAATTACAATTGAAGGCCATTGGAATGGACATAAGGTTTTAAATTAGTCACATGAATCGAGATTTCCATAAATTGTTGTATTCCCCCGTTTATTTATTCATTGTGAAAGACCGTTTAGTTTTTCCAAAGCTAAAATTAAGGAATGCGTCCCCAATCGACCATGTCCTTGAGCTTTTAAAGCTACATATAACTGATGAGCTAGAGCTAGTCCTGGCAAACTTAGATTCATTCTGGAAGCCTCGCCAAGGGCAATTTCCATATCCTGCAAAGAAGTACAATCAAAGTAAAATAAGCATATATAGCAGTACAACACCTATATCCCTTTAGCAACGTACCTTCACAAAATGCTCCACATAAAATCCAGGATCGAAATGCCTTTTTAGCATTCGAGGACCGTAGTTAGAGAGAGACCAGCTCCCTGCAGCACCCCCGGATATAACTGCAAGTGCCTTTTCCACATCCAGACCACTCTTCTGAGCGTACAGCAGGCCTATGGTTTTGATATGCATCAATGATAGATACTTCAAAAGCAATGAACCTATACCTTCAACAACCCCAACCATCCCACTTGCAATCACAATTTGATTTGTCATCTTGGTATGCTGACCAAACCCCGCAGGACCCATCAACTCCACCTTTCCCCCCTTGTCAGGGTTTCCCATGCATTGTAAAATAGGTTTAATTTTCTGAAAGGCTGCCTCCTCTCCTCCAACCATGATGCAAAGTCGACCCTCCTTCGCTCCAATATCACCTCCGGAGACGGGGGCGTCTAAAGCAGAGCACCCTAAGGCACCCAGCTCACTAAATATCCTTTGGGCCAAGTCCGGCTTACTTGTCGTTAGGTCCACGAGCACCTTCCCTTTCCCACCCTTCGTCTCTGACAAGCCTACATTTACAAATTGTGAAGGAGATGTGACTTGTAGCAATGTGAAGAACCTGACCTTCCGCTATCCCGTCTTTCCCCAAAATTACATCTTGAACATCAGATGGAAAGCCAACCATGGTGAAAATAGCATCCGAACGTCTTGCAACATCCGCAGGCGAAGTGCAAAGAACCGCACCTGAATAAGTAAAGATTTTTAGGCATCCGGTCCATCCGCTAGACAATTAAATGTATACTTTTAGTACCTCTCTCCACAAGCGGTTGACACTTGCTGGCCGTTCGGCTGTAGACGAATGCACTGTAACCAGCGTCCATGCAATGCTGCAACATCCACCGCCCCATCACACCACACCCAACCCATCCTGCAAAGCATCAATCAAATCAACTAAGATGTGAAAAACAAATGATTGTTAACATGTCCAACTTACCAATTTTAATACCAGTACTCGTCATGACATGTGTGTTATTATCCCTGTGCCCTATCGTCTCGTCTCGTCAGAAGTCAGCATGGACCACAGGACGCAGGACCTTGGATTTTTGTGACTTCAAAAATTAGTTCTTGCAGCAATACAAACAGCTGGACCGGCCAACATAAGCTGCTGCTGTGGGAACACAAGGAGACTCGAGTTTTAGGCATGGGACAAGTTCAAAGCGTCACATATTACGCCGTGGAGAAGGAAGGAGGACAAACCTGATTTTGTTAAGCAATACAAAGCGTAATTTATTTCAGTATGTTTTACATGACAATCAATTGAATCTTGAATCAATCATGATACCACTACTACTGGATATAATATCTAGGTATGTCACTTTGCCTTTTTACACGATACAAATTATATGTTAGCAAAGTATGGAAGTGAAATTGAACTGTAAATATATGTTTGTAAAGGAAAGGATAATATGGAGACCAGTATAGTGACAGATATTATGTGTCTCCATCTAATTATGTGTGCGGGTGCGGCTCTGCTATTTCTTCGTCGGAGGGCTGGGTCTGGGTGACGAAGAAGAAGAACGGACAATTTTGGTCAATTTATGAATCAAGGACGCCTTTACAATCTTCTTATCCTGTAAAAATAAAGTTAAAAGATAAAAGATGTTTTACAATGACTTGACTTAGTAAGAAGCTTAAGTAGTGTACCTTTGCCGAAGTGGCAGACGCCTCTAGGAGTTTAATCAGGGTCGCTTTAAAATCTTCCAAGTTGGCGTAGGGAGTTGGAACATTTCTGGTAAGGCGGTCTCTCACGACTAAAAGTGGGTGTAGTTTCTGTAAACGATAAAAACAGCGATGCATTATATTGTAAAAAAACAAACCATGCATGGTTATACAAGATCAAATAAACAATACATACCGTAGGAACCAGTGCTTGCAACCGTTCAAAGACCGCCCTCAGACCCAATTGAGCTTCTTCTCCATAACAGTCGGTTAAGATCTTGCAAGCAGTAAAAAATTCCACTTCATTGGAGTGAATTCCTTGAGTCAGCCTTATGTGAAATTCTGGTTGTTTTGAAGGATCTCTTGCGTCCTCCACTGAAGTGCAAAAGTTGCAATAAAAGGTTCCCGTAGGAATGGCAGAAAGTGGGGGAATGTTGCAGCCGATGTGAACAACTTTAGGGCATCGCTCACAACAGAGCAAGTCATCCCCTCCGTCACCACAAACCCCACAATAGTCTTCATGGTTGGACAAAATGCTGTTTGGAGCTTCTACAATCATGTCGTCAGGATACTTTTTACTCTTTCTGGCTCGTTTGGCTGGGAGCATAAGGGAAGAGACCCAGTCGTCGTCCAATAATTTCGGTTTCTTAATCCTCTTTGAATACAGGGATAGGGATGTTGTTGGTGTTGATACTTCCAACAATGGACTTCCCTCGCTAGTGGTGTCATTATCAACTGCCTTTATTGCATTTTCTTTCGCTGCCTCTGGCTCCACTTTTTTACGACCTGGAGGTTTTGCTGTAGAAATACGCCTCGTCAGAGGGGTGGTGGTAGATGGATGTGAAGTAGAAGTAGACTTTTCACTACTACTCACACGGGCACTTTTTGAAATACGCCCACTCCGCCTCCCTCTATACCTTTCCATCGGAAATGGACCCCTAATACATGTTTCAATCTTCTCGGTTTCAGTTTCAGCTTCAGCTTCAACTTCTTCACTTTTTTCGTTGCTTGCAAAACTTTCTTCAAAGAAATCTGATAATTCACCCAGTGTTTGAGCCAATTGAATTTCTTCTTTTGTGACAGGTTCAGAAGATTCTTCTGAACCCTTAACTTGAGAACCTTTATCATTGCTGTCCACTTTTTCTTTAGCTTTAGAAACATCCTTCGGCTCCTTTTTCTTTTCCGCAAATGCTTCTTCGACAACAGTATCAATAATTGAGGATAAAACAATCGTCGTTCTATCCTCATCGTTTTCTTCTTTTTGATTGACTGGACTCTCTTTGCCTTTCGGGTCTTCTTCTTCAACCTGCTTCGTTTCCACGTCAACATTATCCAATTCTTCTTGGTCGTTACCGTTACCATTTTCAAGACACTTTTCTTCCTGTTTACTTTTGTCTTCTTTAGAATCAATGATAAAGTTGGGAGACAACGCGTTTTCCATACTCTTCACATAATTACTAATTTCTTCAATGCTTTCTTCCTTGTCCTCAATCACTATTACTTCCTTCTCCTTGTCCTCATCTTCCTTTGTATCCTCTTCATTATTTTCGTCAGATTCAGACTCGGATGTACTGGTGGTCGGCGCTTCGTTCGCTTTCACCTTCACGACAGCCGGAGCTGGCGTCACGACTGTGATATCGGGCGTTTCCCCTCGGAGTTTTCTGAGACCATCGTCACCAAGGGTGTCTAGATCTATCTCTTGAGTCTCTTCCAAGTCCATGGTATTAAATTCAACATCATCATTTCCTCTTTCATTTGATAACACTGAAGGAGGAGAGGCTGACTCCTCATAGTCAACCATCACCGGTTCAATAGATAAGTTGGAATTGGAGACTCGTATCGTTTCCACTTTCTTTGGAATGTGAAGGGTGCGAGAAGGCATTAAATTGGGTGCTGTGACAATGGTTACTGAACCGGGCGGCATACGTGTGGGTCCTGGCTTTGGCTGGTACTGACGTGTCTGAGATTGAAGTTGCGTTTTAGGTGCAAGACTCTGTGCAGATAAAATGACTGGCTGAAATTTATCTTGCTTGACAGCTCTTGAGGACTGATGTTGAGATTGTGCCTGTCGGGCAACAGAAGCTGCCACTGAAGGTGGAAGTGGTCTCCTCATGGTGGTCGATATTGAGCATAGGAAAGGGAGTTCTGCAAATCACAATGAATAAATAACCAACAAAAAATTAAATACTGAAAGCAGTACGCAATAAAATTTATTAAATGCACACTTACTCTTTTCAACTTCACTTCCCATCGTTTTATCCATTCGAAACGTATGCCCCATTTCCTGGAAAAAGACGTCACCCGCCCCACCCACATATGGTGACAACAGGTTCTTCTGCTCGTCATAATTTTCTTTGACCAGTCTTTTGGGAAATAGAAAAAGTCGTCATCATCACAATAAAACCCCAATTACTGTCTTTTAATATTACCTGTATAGCTGAAAAAATCTTGACTTTCTAGTGCCTCCGTTACTTAAAAGTTGCTTGAGCAACTGGGCATACTGAAAGGAACTTCTTGCCGTTGTGGTCGCTTGTAGCTCTTTTGCTTTCAATGCATCTGCAGTGCCCATGGTTCGTGCACGGATGTCATTTCTCAGTTCCACTTCCCTTGCATGTATTTTGGATATTATCCTAACAATCAAAAAAGAACATTACTAAAGAGACCAACATGACAATTGCAACGTGTAACTTACACTGTGAGCATGCAGCTCGCCTCCTTAATCAAAAAGTCCATCTCCTTATTTGCAAGTTGTTCCACTTTTTGATTAACTGCCACGCTCCTCTGTCCCAACTCTGTCAAGCTTTTCCTGTTTGTACAAAATTGGAATTAATAGTCAGAAATCAGATTGACAATGAAGGCAAAGTTACCCAATGTGTCTTCCACAATCTTTCAAGTCTCCCATCATCTCACTAACAGCATCTTCCACACTCACGACATTATGCTTCCCACAACACTCGCAATCCTTACAACAAAGGTCTTCACAAGTCTGACAAAAGTACAAGCACTCGAGCCCATGTTGACCACAGTGGTCCACGTCGAACGTGTTGGCTGGAAGGAGGGTGTGACCCGCCGTGCTCACTCCAAATGGATGGTGCTATGACAAAATTTAAAAAGACACATGAATGAGGACACATGTACTGCCTAAAGTAATGGATCCTTACGTCCATGCAAAGGTCACACAACAACTTGTCACAATCAGCACAGTACGCCTCCGCCTTCCCTTCACGAATACACATACTACACGTTTGTTCTGTAAAGTCTGCAGGGCGGATCTTTGGAGAGGATGGGGTTAGCTGGGCCGGCCTTTGACAACTCGGGCATCGAGCCGACCCTACAAAAAAAATAAAACATGTAAAAATAGTCCCTTTTGACTTGACTTTTTCTTGTACCTGAGTGAAGAAAGGCGTCCGAACACCCCCCTGGCTCATTACAAACGACATGGAAGCACGGAAGGAGGACAAAGTCCTTGTGTCCATAGTGCGCACTTGGGTTCTTCATCTTCTGACTGTCCCAACACTGGACACACTTTGCCCAACTTGGCCAACTCATTCTAGACGGACAGATAATTAATTGGCGACGAGGAATAATTAATTTCCTTTGAGAACGTGGAAGATGGCTGCTGATGAATCAAAACAAGGGAAGAGAGAATGCTTTGGATTTCACGCGGACCCAAACCCAACCAATGTGGCGGATCAAAGAGGCATGCTTAAAAACAGTCTCTCTTTAAGCGAATAGACTCTGTTAAAGAGGACTGACTGGGGTAAAGAGAAAAGAGGTTTTAACGTGCAATGAATGAATGAAGTAACAAAAAGCTGTAGATTGGATAATGATCCTCTTCTCTCATCCAGAGCTCACTGCTAAAAAGTGCTTTGCTATGAATGAAGCAGAAAAAGGGTTACATTACATTCGTATGAGGCGAGGCATGGGAAGAATATGCACAAGAAGATGATGATTCGAGCTCAGACTAATTAGTTAGTTAATTGTAAACTATATGGCTTCTTTGATTCGTTTGCAATTTGAGCTTTTTATTTAATTACATGACATCTAAGAAGAGAGAAGACTTCAAAGCCAATTCTTAATAGGGAATATTTGTTTAAAAATTAATACTTTAAATAAATGCTTCAAAATCATCCAAGAGTCAGAGTGTTATCATCGAGATCAAAGCTATAAGTCTTTGTTTCCT
>JAQIWU010001915.1:0-14133 GCA_034696445.1 Isotomiella minor
ACATAAACTTAGGAACAGGTCTCGTCTCATGTCCCATTGTTATGTAAGACTTGCAAAAAGACATCCGAATTAGAATCCCTTTTACTATTTTTATTTTTACTATACTTAGGGACGTCTTCCCTGAACCTCCCATAAATACAAAATTGCATACTTTGTAATTAAAGTGAGAAAGTTTCCTTGTTGTACCACAAATGATGATGATGATGACGAATGTAGAATAGACAAAGACACAGAGGAGTTTACAAATTGTCTTTCACTTCTTCCAATTTACTGTCATAACATTTCACACCCCGATACAAACAAATGTAGAATAGAATATGATATATGTAGGCTTAAATTAATTTGCTTTGGTAGTTCCGCCTCATCTTTTCCTCTTCAGGTTACTTCATATGGCATCGAATAGCATTTAAAAATCAACACATATCATCATCCTATACTTTGTAGCACCCAGAATTGTCCGTCAACAACCACAGCAATTATTTCATTTGAGACTACAAACAGAAACATTACGTATGAGAATGAATGAATACTCTATTTTACTAATGCAAAGAATGATGGGATAATCATTGATACTTTTAATAGGGCTGAACGCTGAACAATCATTCTCGCAAATCCAATCGTTCGTTTTGTGTGCCATGTCGGTGTAATCCTTAACGTTATGATACATTAATAGCCCCTGCTATTATCACTTGTCACTCTTCAATTAATCTTTTAAATCCTCACCGCGATGTGCTGCTGTCTCCATTCATGAATACAATGGAGATTTACTAATAAGATTACCTACTGCAGATTTCATTATTATTCGACCACCATTTATTTATTATAAGACATGAAATGTGATGAAGATGGGGCATACAGATTCTCATTTGCACTTTTGATGATACAAAAAACAATGCTATGACGTTGAGAAAAAAAGCTACAAATCTCACAGTGCCCCGAATCTGAACAAATGGCCGAAATTATGCAAAAATTCACTTTCTCCGGAAGGAATTAATCAAAACCCATTATTTGGGAAGTTAACCCCCTTCCTGTGGTGGGAGGGTATGACATAATTAAGAACACAGCTAAACTAGGTGTCCGTTACAGTAATCCTGTAAAATTATAGCACAATTGAACTGCCATTATTACACTTGAAGAAGATGAGTCGTTCGTTTTGTCGGCATACTCAGTATTGTCTCATTGTTCAAGCAAATAAGCATGCAGGCAAGTCCAACAATTGGAATACAGTGGACAAAAACATGAATGACTTACGGTCATAAGGAAGGAAGTTTCCGCTAAAACAAATCAAAGGCAAAGAAGAAGAAGCAGAAGAAAGTAACATTTTTTTGCATGTAGTACCTATTCATTCATTCTTCCTGAAATTGAATTGAATGCAATTCAATTTTCCGTCGGCTTTTCTATTCAAGCCCTAAATAATTAGCTCACTAACCAATTATTACTATTACCTACTTCACTAGAAAGATTCTTTAAACAAACACTATAATAAGAAGAAGAAGACATTTCGCTTCATGGCACAAATGAGGAAGCTTGGTATATATACCTAAGCTAAGTAAGTGTCTCGCAATTATTTCGCATGAATCACAATAATAATTATACCTGGCGTTATACAACCTCGCTTAAATTCCTAATTGCTATCATTGCTATTCTATTATGAAGTATTTTGCTATCAAAGTCCCTTACTGTCAGTTTCACGATGATGGACTTGTAATCTCAATTGGCATATTTAAAAGTGTTAATTTCATTTAAATCTCGCAGTACTTCGTTGGGAAGTTTTTTGGACTACAACGAAAGGATCTTTCATGGAAATCTACGATGTAGGAAACGAATAGGAATTATTTATAGGTACAATTATTTATTAGGTCACAGAAAAAACGTTTTGTACAATGAAATAAGTCATATAATGAAAGCCCTAATCTATGTACATTTGGCTACAAACTTCGACCAGGATTCCATAACAGATATTTGAAATAAAATAACTAAATAACCTTTGAATTTAAAGAAAAAAATAGGATTTCTAAAAGTTATATAAGATCATTTTTGTTAGTTTTTGTACACTATTACATAGTACAATTGATTGATTTCTTATGCTAAAAACTACTCTCTTTTTTGTAATTTAACGTGAACTATAAACCTAGGTACATAATTTTGTGTTGTATATTTATATTACAGAGATATTAGTAAGGGTAATAGTTTGGTGTATTTTTTTCGGTTAACAATTAATCACATTTGAGGAAATCACATAAATACCATTGTTCTTCACATTTCTCAAAGCCCATCACGTTTTCAAACATTTTCATTATCACATTCTTCAAAATATAGTTCAATTTTAAGTACATATTTTTCTTCTTTAATTGCTTTGGGTTGCCTTTCTTCAATCACAAAAATTTCTCGTCTACGCAGCACGCGTGGAATAGATGCTTTGGTAACACACTTAATCATTAATGATACAATCCAAGTTAATTTACACATACAAAAAATATAGAAACGTTTGAATAATTACTAAGTGGAAACAGTGATAGTAGTACATAGATACAATAATTACAAGGATGAGACACCAGCTCAGAAGAGAGATACATAGATAGAGATACAAATTTTACCCGGTGGTGATCGATTGATAGAAAATCAGTTTTTACTATGACGTGCACATCATCGTTTTTTAAAGTCTTGAGATAATACTCTATACAGAGAGAGACAGAGATAAGTACATTTATTATTATTATTACACACAGACCGAGGAGAAAAAGTCAGAGAGTCATTGATAAACTTGTTAAGGGTACGTTGGCTTATCGAGGTGAGCAGCTTTATGATGATGATGGTTGATTGAGTGGGGGAACGAGAGACACTGTCTGCCTAATCCCTGAACAATACTAATATTTTGGTAAGGATATGTTAGTTACATTACTAACAGGGTATGATAAGCATTCTCTTACCTAAGCACATCCTCCTCTAAGCAATTTTAATACGTATAATACAGGATCACAATCGACGTAACAAGTTTCGAGGTCTACAAGCGTTTCATGATAAAAGGGGGACAGGGTGTGAGACAAGTAACAACAACACGACATGTATTTAGGACTGGGAAGACTGTGAGGTGAGCCTCGGTGTCTTGGGTTCAATAGCAAGGGAAAGTTTATACAATTTGTCGTCGTCCAAGAGGAGACTAGGGTCCTTCAAGTAACTGCTTGCTTTGGCACAGTACTCGATTTTGTAAGGGGTCTGTTGAAACTGTCGGATTTCCCTAATGACATGGGCAATCATTCGCATCTTGGCGAAGTTCAACAAACCGTCCGCCGTGAAATTTGGAGTGCTCTCTTCTATGAATGTCAGGTCACTCAAATACATTCCCAAGTACGGGATTCCAGGAGGATCCACACGATGGAGGGCTACAGAAGATTACTCATTATTCAGAAGACCGAATAAATTAATTAGGGCCACAAAATTTACCTTCTCGAAGCCCTCGAAACCTCCCGTCAGAACCCACCAGGCTGTGGAGCCGATCCAAAGTCCCTTTCGTCTAAAGATTGGACAAAAATGGTTAAATATCTCATGCTTTGTTTCTTGCCTTACCGTTTTTGACAACTTTTCAAAAGTCTTCTTCAACCGATAGACTGAAGAGTTTGTGAAAGCCGCACAGATCTGAAGCACCCCATTAAAATTATGGAGAACCCTGCAAATGTCCCCAACCGCAGCCCATTTTTCCATCGCTTGAAGTCTTGCAGCTTGATTGGCTTGCCTCATAATTTCAGACACGACGAGACGAGATGCGTCATTAAACCGACGGGTCATGAGGTGGATACAAGGTGCCCTTATCTCTTTATCGTCCTTTGTCCAAACTTGCCCCAAAAACTCCTCAGATCTGATTGACACAAATATCTCATGGTCCAAATAGGTCATCTGCTCCGCAATCTCCAGCGCAGAGAGGGACTCGACCGTCTCCTTCGACTGGGTCGGAGCCAACATGGCGATCAAATCCGTTTTCGGCTGTTCCTCCCTCGTAAGCATGCGCAGGAGTTGAGACGCTGCTTTATTCTCCGCCGGTAGGAGAGCGGGTGAGCAGAGGATATCCTCGAGAAAGGCAACCGCCAGGTCGCGTAACCTCGGATCATCAAAATCTTGAGAATGCTTAGCTACCCAGTGCCTGAGAACAGAGAGGACCCTCATAGTCGCCGCGCTGGAGAGGACAGATTCCTTCCTCGGTCTCACAAACTTCAGTTCCTCGTTCTCAGGAACGACTATCTCAGTTTGCCCCGGGACACGCGAACAGGTCGTCCCTGCCGTCGCTATGGCAAATGCTGCCGCTGCAGAAGCGCTGCTAGAGCGACGCTGTGATTGTCTCGAACTTGTGACCACGACCCCTGCCTTACTGCTCATTTGAGGGGACTCGCTTCCATGGGTTTGGAAGGAGGAGCGGGGGGTACTGCTAGCCCCCATCTCCGACTCGACGAAAGATGGTCGTTGCTTAGACGCCCGGCGTTGGAGGATGGCGGCATAGATTGAGGTGGAGGAGGCTTTACGTGCCGGAGCGGGTGCTATGAACAATAAAAAGTTGTACTAGAAACCTTTGATTATCATTATAAGCTTACAATTGACGGCACTAAGCGTGGCCTCATGAGCTGGCTTAGCAACGGGCTTTTCTTCCTCCTCTTCATCGGATGAGTTGGACATGATGGATGCGATACTGGGTCTCTTATTTTTTACAGTCTGATCTGTAAGGGTTTCACTGGATGCGGAATTGGCTGCACCTGGTGGGACTAGGAGATGACCTCCAATGTCTTCCACTCTCAGCGTGACTGATTTCTTTCTTCCTGGTGGACTTACGTGGTCAGAAGGAAGGAGATGGGAAGAGGACGACGAACTGTGTTCCTCTACTAAATCACAAGCTTCGGACATTTACAGTCATTGAGTAAAAAGCGGTCATACAATGCAAATAAATGACATCAAATACCTTTCCGATAACTCCATCGCCAGTGAGGTCCTTTTGTAGAGTCGTACATCCCCGCAGCAACTGCTGCAGGGTCTCTGTCGCTCTCGGTTCCATACCCTGACACCGTTGAAGTGGTCGATATCCTCCGATAACCCTCATCAAGTCGGATGTCATCTTCCTTCACAATTCCCTCCAAACTAATGGAAGCAAAAAATTCTATCATCCACACAGAACGACATAGACCACTCTTACTTATCCATTCCAGAGTCCAAGGGCTCTGCACAGTAGTACACCTTCTTCAACGCCTCCAAAACGGTGACCGAGTCCGTAAAGACGCGATACGTGAGAAGAAAAGTGTTAAGAAAGTCAATTGAGAGAAAGCGCAAGTCCGTCAATCGCTCGAGCAACCGTGTCGGCGTTGCATACCTTATCTGCGGTACTTTGCATGAATTCAGAGTTCGAGAGAAACGAATGTCCACGTCATCCTTAAACAGCTTAGGGTCCGACCGAACCGAGTGTGGAACTGCGACAGAGGCAGAGTCAGACCCATGCAGGAGATCGTTAAAGTGAACATTATCCATGCACTGTGATATGTCCGAGGTCCAAGCGTGCTTCTCTTGTGCTGAAGGAGCGACCAGATGAATCGTCACTTGCCCATTTTTAGCATCCAACAGAATCTTAAAATCCAGGCCGGTGTGCGGAGTGTCCGGGGCATTGCTCCCTGAAGGACCCTGCGTCGATTTTTTGATAAGTTGCGAATTGCTCGAGTCAGAATAGGAGCTTTGTGAACTGACCGACACCACATCCTCATTCCCAGCCCCTCCCCCGTCATTCTCATTCAAGTCAGAAGGGTCTTCTATAAGAGTCGCATCTGCGAGTGGGATCTTGCCCACGTGGGGGACCAGATGAAGTCTCCCATTAGCCGCACGAGTCGTGAGGATGAGGTGGTTAGAAAAAAGAAATGCCTGTCGAACCGCCTCTTTCTCGGGCTTGAGAATCCTTGGAGCTCTAAGCTTCTTATTGCCCGATTCAATTAAGTGGATGAGGGAGCCTTGACGAACAAATACTTGGTTCACATCAAGTAAAATGTCACATCCCTCCACAATCATTCGCTCAATGGCTAAATTCTTCCTCAAGTTCTCCGTCTCAGAGACCTCGTCATGCATTTGACGTGACAGTTCTTCCAACTGGGCTCTAGCATTCTCCAGGGACTTCCTCTCGACATGGTCATAGGGTGTGTGGGCTAAGAGCTCGTGTAGGGTTATGATGTACCGTGGAATCTAATAAGAAAGCTTACTTATGCAAAACGGGAAGGAAAGTAAAGAAGAAAAACCTTACTTGGTGCATGGGATATGTCAAGTAAGTCTCCAGGGATCGACCCTGACAAGCAGCTTTATTTTCCAGCCTACTTAGCATGTTTCCAAAATGGGCCTGTTGCTTGCACTCCGTCAAAACCTCGAGAGAGAGAAAAGTTAATGCAATAATAAGTATCAAATAATTGATCAAAGGAAGCTTTTCAATATCCATCCATCAAAGAGAAAGACTCTTCATTAAAAGCTTGGGTTTAATCCAACATCTCACTTTGCCGATACTCAATTTGTCGACAGTTTCCTTCGCCTACCCACGATCGAGTACTTTGAATAAAAGACCTCAGAACAAAATGGTTTGTCGACAACTTTTGACAACTTCCTCAATCAACAACCAAACATCAAAGTTGAGGACACAAAGGGAAAAACATAATCAGGATGTCTTGGTCGCTGACATATTCATTACCCTACCTGTTCAACCTTAAAGAGTTGGTGGACAATTAAAATCTCAAAGAAAACATAGAAAGGATTGAGATTGAGAGCACTCTTTTGATCCTTTTCTGAGAAATTTGTACAAGGTCTTTGCATATTAACAAACTTTCTCCACATTAAATACAAGGTAAAAGTAAAAAGCTTCCATCATGAAAGTCTCAGGGTGCCCCGTAGAGCAAACAGAGTCAAACTCACTAAAAGTAATTGAACACAGTTAAGTAGAAGAGCAAAATAATTAACAAACCAAAATCAAATCAAGGTTCCACTTGAGACTCTTTCATTTAATTTCTTCTACCTCACAATGAGCAATGTACACGGAAAAGACGAGTTTCCGTTCGGTAAATACACAACAAATTAATTAGAAAGTCGACCGACCGAAGTAGAAAAGAAGAGTCCTTGGGCTAAAGAACTCATGCATGAAATTTCATCATCTCCATTTCTCCAAGAAAAGAAGAAATAAGAGAAAGTCTTATTACCTGTAGAGAGTAGTGATGGTTTCGTACGTACTCCTGATAAATCGAGAGCATTGGTAACAGCATGTCGAAAAGGTCCCCTGGAAATAGGTTTGGGCAACAAGAAAGACTGTTATTCATTGGGTATTAAGTATCACTTATGCAACCAACCATCCATTTTTCATTATATAGACTGGTTGCATGCTTTTTTTGTGGGGGTGAATTATTGGTTTTTTTATTTTAAAAACTATGATGCACACATCTCAAGACTATATAGTGTATAAAAGAGACATTTTTCTAGCTCAATAATTAATGCATTCTCAATCATTGTTAGTTTTAATGGATAGCTCAGCTCGTTAGTTCTGTTATTATTAGCATATTTTCTTTGATTCCTAAAATAAAAGCCTCATTTATTTATTAGACGCCGAAAAGAAACAAAAAAGTGTTGATATGTTCGTCTTGGTGGTGGTGCAATGAAATTTTTAGGAGCGGATATATACGTATCAATCATCACAAAAGACATTCCAATTAATTTTGCAGTATTGTTCAGGACGGTACAACAAAACTTGCAGGGAAATACAGCATTAGCTTTGGGGACGAGGACGCACAAGGAAATAAAAAAAACTTTTTGTTTGATAAAAACATGTCTTTGTAGAAAAAAAGTCATTTAATACGTCATTTAAGTCCGGATTAGTTCTAAAAAATGTCAAATCCTAAATGTTAAAATACGAGTCTGTGTGTCAGTCTGAAAGGGAAGGAAGAGAAAATTGATGATAATGATTAAGATTGGTTTGATTTTGAAAAAATGACAGAAGCAGAACAATTGGAAACAAAGAGAGAAATAGGCAAGTACAACATTCAATATTTATATGGATTGGTAAGGTAAAGGGACAAAAGGAACAGAATAATAAAGCCTCATCGTCAACGCATCTCAATCCAAGCAATGGAATTTTATAAAACTAGAGTCTATCTGTTTGAGTAGCTTGATGTATTTTTGCATATCATAATCTCATCAATCCTCATTAATAAATAGCTTTGATACGAGTATATATTTCTTCATTTCCATCCCAACGATGGTCGATGTGCATCGCATCATCCAAATTTATAATTCAGTCAGTAATTAAGTATATTTAGTAAAAACCAATAATGCACCCACACCCATTTCAATCCAGACAATTCCAATACATTTTTAAATTGCCATCATGCAGTGAAGTGAAAGCGGTACACTTCATCATGCTTTTCACATAGGCGTGCAAGCTATAAAGTTTACTGATCTGTATATAAGCATGCAATAACTTTTCGACAGTAGTGCAAACTAGGGCAGTGGCAATAATCAAATCGTTCCATAACTTTTATAACTTGCGCTGATAAGATATTGAATGAATATATAGAGAGAGAGAGTATAAATATGTAGCATTCATACAACGGTGAAGACAAGAACAAGAAGAGAAGAAAGTAGAAGAAAGTTTTGTCGGTCGTAGTGAAATGTGTTTTTCTTTTTCTCTCCCCCTGCCTTTTCTTTCTTTCTTTCTTTCTTTCTTTCATTTCTACGATTCTTTCTGAAACATGATATAAAAATTGAGCCGAAAGGTCAAAGGGTACTTGCCTATACCTAAGACTAACGTAGGCCACTGTTCTATCCGAGCAGTCAAACCCTTCAGAAATATTTGGTGCAGGAACAAAACCGTCTCCACGTTCAGAAAGATGCTTGACACGTCTTCATGAGTTACTGCAGGGCTCTTGGAACTTGCTGCCATTCTCATTGGACGTAAAAATCCAGACACCACGATTTCCAACTGCTCCACGTACTCCTCCTCAGCCTCCACCATTCGAAACACCAAACTGTAAAATAAAATAAGCAAGGGGCGACTTGAGAACTACCATCTTTTTAAGTCGTCAAGTCACGTTTGTAGAGAGAAAATTGCAACTGACATTTCAATACTAATAAGTAAATGACAGGAGGACTTTTAGGGAATAAAATAAATAAAAATGAAATGGTTCTATGCATCTGCGACTGGCAGTCTATTGAATAGCAATAAAGGTCATAGAGTCTACATAACTCAAGTTTTAGGCAATAAAGTAAAAGACATTTTGACATGTAAAATGAAATGTTTTTTGTTTTTGCCTGTTTCTTTTTCTCATGGCCTCTGCATGTGGGGATCGGATGTACTCCTCCACAATCTGCTTCCACCTTCGTCGACATAACCACCCTCTGAAGAAACTTTGAACTTTCTTTATCTTCTTTAAATCCTCATTGTCCAGAGGAATCCCCGTCGTTGCGAGGGAAGCCGCATTGACGCTTGACCCACCACCAAAGCGCCATTCTTTCTTCAAAGCGCATAGCTTACATGATAAAAGCAAAGTGTTTTATACATAGATTTGATTTGGATGCCTTTATTTTGTACCTCAGATCTCAGCTTTTTAATTTCAGAAGCTAGCTGCTCACATTGGACCGTGTACTGCCACTTGGCAGTCTTTTCCGACTCTACAATCTATCCACCAAATAACCATTCATAGAATTAGACAACCTTCAGAGAATGACTAATAATTCCGGTAAGGGTGAAAGTTTAGGAGAAAGTAGGTAATGAAAATACTCACAAATGTAGAGTGATAAGTCACTCATTATTATTAATGAAGGTCTTTGCAAAGTAAACTTTATAATTATAAGTGAAAGCCAAACTTTCTCCAAAATTTAAGACTCTCTCAACTTTCCCCATACATACAGCCTTACCTGAACCAAGTGAATGTACTTTTGCTCCAACTCCTCTTTCTGTAGCAGCAGTTTATTGAAGCTATAATTAACATAGCATAAATTATTCTTTAGGTCTCAACTTGCAGATAATTAGCATAAAGTGGAAGTTGGTGAAAGTTTCAATTATTAATAATAATTTCTCCTTCTAATCGCCTTAAAATGTACGTTTCTCACCCTTCGAAAAGCATTTATTTACCTGGCAGTTCTTATCCCGTCGATCCATGCTTTACAGTCAGACTCAGTCTCTGCACGTAGCTCATAATGGCGAAGATTCTCTCTTCGATAAGTTATCCCAAACGTGTACTAAACAGTCAAAACACGCTCTTATGCACTCTCGTGAAAAATCATGATCGTGACAAAACAAAAGGACAGAAATTTTGTTGTGCCACTTACGAATTTGTCTTTCATGATGAGCCTCTCGCAGTAGCAGCCCTCGAGTAGAATGACCCCCGAAGGACGTACCCCATGCTCAGTCTCAAAGTAAAACAGCAAATTCTTCACCACATGAAAAGAAGGAAAGTATGTATTTAAAAAACTGTTTTAGAGCACGCAATCCTTCCACTACCGCAGAATAATTACACTTTTTATTTATAGCTCACTACAATATCCATAAATGGTTTACCTGAAAGAGGATGAAATACCTCCTGGTCCACTTGCCCGCTCCACTCGACTTTTTATAGAGAAAGCCCACCATGGCATGGTCAAACCTCGCTTTCTCCGCGAGCATAAACAGTATAGAGTCATTTATGCGAATGGACCGCTGGATTTTCGGCGAGTTCAAAATGTTATTCATTCTCACACACACACACACGCAGTGCAGTGGAACTCAATTGTCCATTAATTAATTATTCATGAACTCTAGACTGTTTTACAGTCCAGGAATGACTCCCGCAAGACCAATAATGCAACTGATCACGCACCGTGTCTGCCCTGGCCCCATCCCATACAAATCACATTAAATTGCATTAATTAGTTACTACACATGTTCATTAAAAGCCACTTGTTACACATTCTTCCAATGTCATTGCCAGGGTGACAAGATAAGAGAAGAAACACATTACAGATACAAGCGTGTGGTCTGGTCTATAAATAACAGGGGAGACAAACAAATAATTAAGGACAACGTCCCACCACATAAACAACTGCACTGCACCACATCACACAACACGACTAAACCACTTGAACATAAATACTGAGAGCCCAAAATGAAAAGAGTGGGACAACCCGTGGTGAAAGCAGAGAGAGAGAGAAAGTCCGCAATTATTCCTTCAACAGAAATAAAATAACCAGAAACAACCAGTCTTCTAATACCCTTCCACTTTCACTGACATACAAGTAACCAACTGACCCCGACTGCATCTCGTGTTATGTTTGGTATTTTATTATATTTATTTTATACTTTTTTGTCGTGCGTGGGGCTAAAGACCTGTTCGTTCGTCCGAAACCCTAACTACGGACTGACTAGACGAAGCGAGGCAGGCAGGCAAAGAGAAAGTAGAAAGAAGAACCTTACTTTCTCCCTTTTCCTCTTCCTATATTCCTCTGGCTTTCTCTTTCTCTGTTGGAAGGAAGACAACCAGTTGCTCTTCCTAATCGATCGCCTCAAGTACCCGCATAGTCTCTCCTACCTCTGCAAGCTGGATTTTTGGGCATTACATGTTATACACTATACACTATGCTTCTCGTCCCCAGAGAGAGCTTTCCCACCATACTGCACCATAACAACTCTCTCTCTCTCTCTCTCTTTCTGAACCCGTCAAATTCCCTGCTAGATCCTAGATACATTGGAGAAAGTTGTTGGGACTTTCTCTTTTGCTTACGTAGTCCTCCAGTAGTAAAGTAAGAGACTTGAGAGGACTATAGGGTCTCTTTGAGTGAGTGAGCATTCTCTGCGTTACCCAACCAAGCTTATCTTTTACCAGGCTTGCTTCTTGCCCGGCTAGACTACTTACTTACCTACATCATGAGTAGCTCATGAGGGGAAAAGTCGCATAGCGCAGCGTGGAGCGTCGTGTAGCGTAGCGTAACGTAACGTAGCGTGTAGTGCACTGGAGTGAAAGCACAAACGAGGTAAAGGGAGCGTAAGAAAGAGCATTAGATTATGATATGATGGCAGAGAAAGTATAACGTGAAAGTAGAGAGAAGCCTCCTTTTTCCCTGATAGAGAAAGAGCTTTCTCTTTTACTCTTATGTACATACATGGAGTAAAAATAGTGAAATAAGTTGTCACAAACGCGAATCCATTCCTCCTCGTCCTGTTGCCTGATTTTATTTTACGTCTTTCAATTCCAATCCAATCCTTTTTGAAGCTTCGAACCGACGTCACACCGCACAGATCATATTATCCACAATAACACAGAAAAAAATATGGGTTGCCAAGGTTGACACACGTGCATGGAGCTACTGCGACGTTGCTTAATTGATTAAACGATAGAAGGATGAGGGTTAATGGGATCATTACTAATTGAAATGGGGTTATTAGAGAAAAGGAAAGCGAAAGTAAAAGCAGACTGATGGAAAGACAACTCAACCTTCCATTAACTTGCATTACAAGCTTTTTATTAAATGTTTGTTCACACTGTGGGATTTGGTTACAAAACAAGTCATTTTTAGATACATCCATTTCGTAAAGGGCAGGACATTCTTATCCCATGGCATAAATATAGACCTTTCTCCCTTGTCCAACTTTATTATTTCATTTGTTAATTGGAGTTGCTCATACTTTCACATGTCTTTTTCCGCCATTTAGTCCTTGACTTTTGAAAAGGAAGTATACAATAAAATGATAGGTCAAATTGACATTTAATGTCGTCATATGACTATTGGTATTGGTGTGAGCTTTGCTGATTTTAGACTGTCCAACTAAACTGAAAAGGTTATCTTTCATCTCATCCAAAAATCGTAAACGCCCTTATCCCATCACAATTTCACTTTATTATGGTAATTGCGTTTCTCTAAAGTTGCTCTGTAGAAAAGAAGAGTTTGTATTTATTAACCTAACCTGCGTCATTTGTCGTCGCAGGTATAGCAACAAACTTTCCGAGAAATGGAGGAATAACACCAAGGCTACCTGTGTGAGCATCAGCGCGTAATAATAATGATCCAATCCAACGACCTGGCAACAGATATGTGGAAAAGGAAGGAAGGTGGGTGAAAGTTGGCATTGGGAAAAGGAGAAAGCATGTCCATGTTTTTGTAGCCTGATACCACCATATCATACGCTTTGGAAAGCCTTGCCAGATCCATTTATGTAATTTGCTTATATTCATTAATTTATATAGCAGAGAGTGCTTGCTGCTGAAGCTTCTCCTTTCACAATCTCATTACTTCATAATATTATGCTTTCACTTCGCCCTTTTATGCTTTTCAGCAAGAAAGATGATAACGACAACCGCAAATGTAGGGCAAATGATTTAAATAGATGCATTAATTAGTCGGCAAGCAAGGCTTCCTTGTTTGTAAAACTAATAAAAGAATTGAAACTTTATACGATCCCATTAACTTATCGACGTAGTGATTATGCTTGACATTTATAAACGTCCTTTTTGCATCGTATTTGAGTTGGAAAAATATTATTTGTAGTTAGTAACCAACCAAGAAATAAGAGAAAGGTAACTCATGATTGGTATTAAAATGGAATCGCAGTACATGACAATTTGTCAACTTATTTGCTCATCTTACTACGTTTTTACAACTTTGTTTTCGTATCGTGTCTGACTTCTTGATTGCGTTATTTGATGCCGGCTTAAGCCATAAATACCTACAAAACAGAAACAAAAAGCTATTTATGTAAAACCACCACGTCGTCATAACCATAATGGGCCCAAAAGTGGGGCATTAATAATTGGTCGGGTTGCAAGCCGCCTCATCATTGATGATTGGTGAGAAAATGTATGAAATTGGAATAATGTCACGCTTCCAACCATTGTGTTGGCATGTGAACACCTTCAAATTTTAATGAGGCAAATGCTAATTTACAGATTGTGTTGGTAACCAAGAAAAGCTTCAACTTCATTTTTCCATACTTTACAAAAAACTTGCGAGAGGGGGTAGAATGAGATTATTTGCATGATCTGATCTGATCACTTTCTCTGCTGCTTTCTGGGCACGACCACGTCCAGCAGCTGACTGCCAAACTCGAGTAGTTTTGACCTCATCCCAAATCACTCAAGTTCTGAGGTTGGAAAGTTTCAAGGTGAGCAAAAA
>JAQIWU010001916.1:0-14130 GCA_034696445.1 Isotomiella minor
ATTTATTACACTCTTCTTTGTCCGTGGTGTAATCTCTGAGTTTGAGAGTCCAGCAGCCGAAATGGAAATGCAACAAAGGATGTGGTCATCCTCATCATCATTTGCCCTACTATTATTGCTATGTCTGTCCTCGCACCTTTTCAGAACCTCGGCTGGAATGCGTGTTCAATATGGTCGTAAGTCACTTTAGTTTAGTTTATAATGGCAAAGTTTTTGGTCATGTTAGCGAAGTTTGAATCCGCCTTAGAAGTGGTGAAAGTCAAAACATTTTGCCATCTCATTTCGATTAAAATTCAGGTCGTGAAATGCTTTGCACTAGCATTTCAAGGTGAGGGGGTCATACTTACAGTCCTGACTTTTTATTAAGCACACAGACAAAAGTATTTAACTTAGGTAAAGTAAAAGGAAGTCACCGAGATCACACATGAGTGTTATAAATTCAAATTGCTTCCTTCATGATGACAGTGACAATGGCCTGACTTACATTAAATTATATATGTACATACTGACTTGGAGGAAGACTACGGTGCATGACATGACATGTGAGTCGTGACAAAATGACATGACATACTACCACCATGATTTATATTTTCTTCTTTCTGGACCATTATAACTGTCTATTCATGCATGCTTTTCTCCCTAATTGCCCTTCATGAAAGGCAATTGTCTTCATTGAGAAGGAAAGGCTCATGGGAATTTTTTTATAATAAAATAATTGGACCGGGCGGCCAATTAAATTATAACAGACTAAAAGATAAGAGGTCTTTGATCCCTTATTCTTTTGACACGTGACGACGTAAAGAATACTGTTAGTAGGGCGGACAATGCGTGATTATGAGCTTCTGCATATGAAAATGAGTCATCCTATAAAATTGCATTGTAGGTCATCAACGTCTTCAACGTTTTCCATGCAATTGAAGCTTATGTTTCTGTCTTTGTGTTGTTTTACAGCAAGTCTCGAATTCCTAACTGGAGGACCTCGAGGACCCCTCCCACTGCAGAGCACATTGAGAGGCGATAGGGGTCCTGGATCATTAACCATTAAGGAGTTGAACTTGGACGCATTTTATCCTCACTATTCTGTCTCACTTCCGTTGACTAATGAGTCCGACTCTGCACCAGTGTCCAGGGTCCATCCGCAAGGGGAGTTTAAGATATTAGCCCCGCAAGATTATGGAATCAGTAAGCGATGAATTGTGAATCCATTTATTTACATCCTGACATTTACATTGTTTTGCTCTATTTCCAGTGATTGTTATACAAACGCTAAGACTGAGGACGAGGGTATTCTACTCCCAAAATGAAGACGTTACCGCGACCTTCTTAAAATGTCAGGATTTCATTAGGTTCACGGCACAAAATCAAACTACTGCTCAAGTAAGCCTAATCTACTGTTCAATAGCTGTACTAACTTAGCTAGTACTTGCTCTGAAAATAATTTAGGTTTGCGGTCATGTCTCAAAAGCTTCAAACGATGGCAGCCCATCCACCCTGCTTGGACCAAGGATGTTCATCACGTCCCAGTCTCAGCTAACCGTGTCACTTTATATCGAAAGGGATTTTGAACATGAGGAGAATTTTGGATGGCATGAGACAATTGATGCTGAAATTGTAGCGACAGCGTTCAAAGGTAACGCTTCAACTAAGACGGAGACTTTTATGTAACTCACTTCTTTTCTGGACTTTATAGCCTGTCCGAAAGACTCCTTCTTCTCTCAACAATGGAAGCGGTTGACTGGATCAAACAAACTCCGCTCATGTTCGCCAAGTCAAGAAAAGATCTGTGTCCACCCAGACACTTTCTGTGATGGAGTTGGCAACTGTGGGGTACGAGGACCTTTAGGTCATATTGGTTTCGATGAAGAGAACTGTTATAGCGTACAACAATTCCCACCTCCCTCAGTCTCCACCGGAGGGCCTTCTACCAAGACTGGATCATCTTCCTCCTCTGACTCCAATAGCAATACTCCGTACATCGGGGTTAACAAGCCCTACACTCCCCCAACGACCGGGAGCGTCGTGTCCCCAATCTACCTCATCATGATTTTCTCTGGCATCGTCCTCCTCATCTTTGGGGCATGCACTTGGCTGGCAAGGGCCAACGAGAAGAAGTTCCAACACACCATGTACCGCTTCTCAACCATGCGGACACGAGGACGGAATCGAAACCGTAACAATGACCGAGCCAGAAACACTGGAGGAGGTATTGAAGAGGGGACACCAACTGCTCCTCCAGCCTCAAATGTCAATACCTTGCGCATAGTTGGCGATGACACAAGACCTGGAGGAGAACAACCCCCTGCCTATGAGCATCTCTTCCCACCCACTGCCCCACCCCCTTCAACAACCCCAAGCAGCACGAACAGTTTGACTAATGAACAAAGCGCAAATGCTGCCAATAGTAATGCCATCTCGTCATGACCATAGACATAGGGAAGGTGCGTTTCAATATTCAATTCAACCAACCAACTACTCAACGTTATCAATTATTGTATAATTTGCGGTTATTTATTTTAAGTAGTGAAGAGGACACTCAAACCGATAGTTTGAATCGTTTTAAATGGATCTGAGTTAAAGTAATGCGTTATGTTCAGAGAATGTATGATAATCATCACACTACTAGTCACACCTTTGTTATATTGGAATGCTATAATAATATCTTTTAACCAAGAGATACGATATACAAGTCGATGGGCCACCATTATGTTATTGTTTTTGCTATTTAAGAAGACTTCTTTTAAACCGACATTAAAAGAAATGCTATGAACTATTTATGAGTTGAGGAACATGAGATTTTTTAGAGGCACATTAGTCTATTCAGCCCGTTTGTTAATCATGGAAGGACAGTGCCATAGGACGCCTTTCGCTGCTTCATAGATCCATCCATTTTTGTCCACAACGTCAGCAGAGGCGGATGGGGTTGAGGTTGAAGTCGACGTTGAGGGGACGATATTATCTTTGTTACCAGTCTCTTCGTAATACTTCTTGAAGCTTTCTACCACGCCCATGAACATGGGTTCCTCATTGATGGCATGGAGGAACCATAAGAATGGCTCGTTGAAGTCGTAAAAGTCAATAAACTTCTCAGGGCCCGACTTCTTCTCGCCCTTCTTTTCTGAAGAAGACTCACTGGTACTTTCGACGCTTGCGGCAGAGCTACTGCTCTCAGGAGGACTTGTCGTTGTCGTCGTGGATGTCGTCGTTGTTGTTGTTGATGAGGATGAGTTGACAGTCTCACTTTCTGCACTGCCGAGATCGCTTCTCTTTTCCCTTTTGTGTACTTCGGCTTGACCTGTGGTAGTCTCACCGATCTCTTCTTCCACCACGACTGGGGCATCGTCAGACGAGACAGGGGTGGTAGATGCGTCCTGTTCCTCCACGTCTTCAACGACCGTGTCGTCAGATTGTTCTGCCTTTGGCGTGGTGTACTCTTCCAGAAGTGTTTCTGGGGCGAGGGTGTCGTCATTTCGCTGCCGAGCGTTCCACCCAGCCAGGTCTCCCTCATTACTTAGCGTCACCCCTAAAATTAAATAAACTCATAAGTATCCGGTTGAGTGTCAAAAAGCAAAGCAATATTATGGAATACCTGTGGCAGATGCAATGGTAAAACTGTCTTTGGCAATGCGGACATGATTGGTTTGTACAATTGGGTTAAGGGTGAATCTGCTCTTGTCGACGGAAGCTCTCATCTCGTGAGTACAGAAAGCACCCGTGACCCCACGCTTGACTAGCATTTCATAATGTTGACTATTTGTAGTGAAAGCGGCTTGAGGCACTCGAACCCTCATCTGCTTGACTCCCCATCCGGGAAAGTTCTCGTCAAAGATTTGCGTGAGGGCGGTTGGATTCAGCATGAGTTGCAGAATCGTCACCCCATTCTTAGGCTTGAGGAAAACCACGCTCCCAGTTCCACTTTTGAAAAGTGCGGCTACGGCTGCGAAGGCGTCATTTTCATAGAAAGGCATGAGACCCTCGACTTCCATGTAAGGGACTTCCGCGGAGTCTGTAAACTTGTCCGCTACACTTTCTCTCCAAGGAAAGGCCCATTGGTTCTGGTAGTGGATGGAGTTGATAAAGGCGGCAGTGCTGAAGGGATAAACGGTTCTCCCATAAAGACCTCCTTTTGGAATGAACTCCTTTATCGTCCCACCCGTCGCAGTGGACACGTCATTGTTGATGGATGTCCAAGTGTCCGTATATCCAGCTTGGAAGTCTGCAGACTTCACATCCGTGCCCAAAATTCGCAGTGGGGTCGTCGCGTCCTTTTTCTCAGGGGAGTAAATGTTGCTCACGATGGTGAAGTTGGCAATTTTCAGCGTATTGATCATGGAACTGAACATGACAGCAATTCGATTTCTGGGGAATTCCAAGACCCCTTCAAACCCGTCAGTGCCCACGGGCCAGAGTTGTTCATTCACATTGGCCAGTGTGTACTGGACTCCAATGGGGAAGACGAATTCTACGCCTTGTGCCTATAATATAAAAGATACAATTGTGGAGAATGGTATAAAGTGCGTGGAGAAACTAGTAGGTCTTACGAGATACATCGCTCTGGCATTTCTCAACGGTTGGTACTCTTCCACTGGGGGTGGCAGTAGTTCTTCTGCCGGCCACGGTAGCTCTCCCTCGAGGTCATGGTCGGAATGGAAATAGTCGCTTTCTGCATAGTCTGCAGATTGAGACAGACTAGGATCTGTTAAGTCAACTTTGTCCACATCCTCCCTGCTGCTAATGCTGCTACTGCTACTCGCACTACTTTCTCCACTATTTCCATCCAGCAAAGATGCCGCAATGATTCCCACTATGATGATCTTTGGAAACTTTAAAATAGGCTTCATGTTAATACTTTCTATTTCTAATATAACCCTAGATAGACGCTTAGAAAGGGAAGCTTAAACAAACGAAAGTGGTCAGGAAGGAGGGTATATATTGTCGACTGTGCGTCGTGGCTCAAACCTGACTAACTTCTAAAACCTAAACATAAGAAGGAACTAGAAAAGTCAAAGGTACAACACAAAGAATCCTGATTTGATCAGCATGAACTGCAAATGTCATTTTTGAAAACCTTTATCTTGGTCATCGTCATCAAATTCTAGTCTACAAATCTCATTTTGCAAAAATTCAACCTCACCTCAAACAACAAACACACACACACGAGTCCTTCCTTTACTTTTTGCTGCGATAAGCGTTTTGTTGTGAATCATTTTTCTCGAAAGGGCAAATCGGGTTTGAAATTGAAATGAAATTGAGTTTTTTGGGTTAGGTAAAAAGAAGAAGATGCATGAGAAGACGCTATTGCAAGGTTGCATAACTGGTTCTCTAAATGGATTTTGAGGTTAAATTGAATATATTGCTTACTTTGTTAAACCTTTATAATTTAATACGTTTGTCAATTTCTCATCGCATTTTGATAAAATGACCAAATCAATCACGTTTAGCAATCCTCCTCCCTAAAATGCACTGACATCGTTGACAGTCATACTTATTGACTTAATTACTACTGGTTTAGCTACTAAGTTTTTCATTATTTTATCTATTTTGTTGAACGTGTCAATTGAATTGAGGAGTCAGATCAGATATTGGGTTACTTGTCCGCGATACCAATTTATCTACCTACTTTATGCATGTCTTAATGCCTTTGCGTAACTCTATCCATTGTCACGGCCTTTGTTATGACTATGAGCTTTGTTTTCCAGGCCCAAAACCAACGTTATCAGGATTATGGTCCGTAATTAATTATTAGGTTTAAGACCATGTCAGCACGTTTTACTGAAAGCAAAGTATACCTCGACATAACAAAAATAGATATGTGTTTTGCTGGAGCTTGTATTTATTTGCACTTTGTCCCATAGGAAAAAAACATTCATTGAATCTGTGCCTGGGAGAGACAAGAGTAAGTACAATGAAAGATAACTCACTTATCTATACGCGATAAAACGCAAGGCAGGTAAGATAATACCAAAAGCTTTATTAGAACCTTCCAGTCTGCTTTCTCTCTTGCAGTCGCGGGTGTTGTTCACGCGTGATGGTACTTTCACGTTCAGTCAAAACTACTTAAGGGAAAGATGGAGAAAGTTAGCAGTGAAAGTTTTTGTGGAATAAGAAAGTTTTAGATAAATATATATTTTGTATATCTTCTAAAGCTATTTATGCAACAGTAAACATAAGATTAATTAATAATGAGAATCTGTGTCTCTCTTAGTCCACGTTCAGGATTCCAGCATTTGTTTATTGTTTTTCTGGTGAAAGTGAGCCATTATGTTGCAAGGAGTGAATATTCAGGTAAGAGATTTACACTTTAGGTTCCCATTCTTTTAGTTCAATTCGATTGGTTGGAGTTTGAGAATCCCCATTAAATTAAATCCAACGAAAGGTACCTTTTAAATGGGGAAAGAGATAAGTATGGGACTTTGACTGCAACTTCAGGTTGTCGGATTTAATTGGTAACACTTATCTAATCTGAGTGGAGTGAGGTCGCCGTCGCCTAATTACGACTTGGTGAACAATAATAATATCCTGTACTTAATTCATGGAAAAGTACTTCATCTGTCTCATCTTGTCCTCATCCATGTCTATCACTTTGAAATGCAATTCTAATTGATTATCTAAGTGAACTTTACATCACACCTCATCATCAACTTGTTTTTGATTTACAGAGTTTGAAATAACAAACCCGATGCTCATAACCAGTCTGAGAATATTTGAACAAAATGGGGCAGACAATCTTTTGGTTTTCAAACCAAGGAATGGGTCCGCAATCGTGAAGGCAGCGGGAGATGGTTTCGGCATAATGGTTGTGGTGCAAGAGATGAATTTGCAAGACATCATGTTACCACAAGGGTGCCTAGATCACATTCAGGTACGCTTGTCTCATCTTACCCCGAAGGTACAAAGTGCTCATATACATTTCTTAAATAGATGTCCCAGGTTGGTGGGAAAGACCATACAAGCAAACTCTGTGGACACTTTGAGTCATCTGCCCCAGCAAATGTGGAACTGAGTATGCCAAGACCTTCTTTCGTTGACAAATCGGGGTTTGTAGAACTGTCATATTTGCTCATGGAGAAAACGAGATTCACACCCCCTTCTTCAATTATTGTCAATTTCAACCTCAGTTTCACACCCTTTAGTGGTAAGCTTCTTGCAATAATTGTGAAACATTACATTTAACACATTTCGCAGAGTGCCCCGAAGATGCGTTCCCCTTCGGAAACTCTGAAGTCCGTCCCTGCTCTACGTTGGACACGTTTTCATGTATCCCCACGAACTTTTTCTGCGATGGAGTCATCAACTGTGGATTTTCAGGAGAGATTGGATTGGATGAAAAAAATTGTCCAACACCACTTACAATGGAGGAAATGACAACGACAGAATATGTGGGCCTAATAATTTCCAAATTAAATGATGTTCCACAACTTCCTGCCGATGATATCAGGAATAACACACGCTTGTCATCGACGTCAAACGTCCCGACGGTGTTTATTATCCTTGGTCGACAAATAAATGGAACTATTCTGTCATCTGCAACAATTTTAGTGCTTCTAATCATAGTTGCCAAAATAAGTAAGGGGCAGAGACTAAGGCCAGCAGTACCTTTAAGAGACTTGGCTATTGCCGATGAAAGTGATGGTGATGAGAAAGAAAGTTCGGCAGTCTCAAAGTGCCCCAAAGAAGGGCCCATTGCTTCCATTAATTTGGATATGGATATAGACCGTGATCATCAAGATGACCCTGCCCCTCCTTACGAACAGTGTCTACTTCTTGAAAATAACTATCGCCAGGTTTACGACTATAGGTACGCACACCCTTAATCGTCATGTTTTTTTAAACATCGGACCTTTACAGGTTGTCTTGTGAGAATGTAAGGTCCCCACCACCATCATATGAAGAAGTGAGGACCCAGACTCAATCCATTTTTAATTGGTAACCGTATCAAGCTAGTACAGTTATCTTGGCGTAATATTAGTACCATTTAGTAGATGTACTAATCCATACCTAGTGCCCTTAATCACTGATCTCATAGCCATCCAATCAATGCACGCACATGTACCACCAAATATCTATTTCCCAAAAAAATTATATGTTGTTAATAAATCTTTGCGAAGTAAATTATATATGACGTACGATTGCCCATTTTCTTAGGTCACCCCGTCCTAATGAGATTCTATCCTGGTTACCTGAAGTGTAAATTGCATAGTGTCTCAGTATAATCCTTTGTGTCCGTGCCGTGACCCAAATGTCTATGTATTCTCTACACCTGCTGGTTTTCAGTGAGGTTCTATATCCGGTTTGTTTTGCATAGTGTTTTATGTAAGTGAAAGTGGACAATTCATCCCAATTTAATTTCTGGCCCACTATAAAAGCAAAGTGGCCACCAAGATGTTGTCAGTCCAGGTGCAGCTTGCTGCTCTGGACTCACTTTCTTTTCTGACGTCATGCGACAAGTGGTAAGGCAATGGAATAAAAATATTATGCATTATTATAGTTTTGTCTTTTCTATGTTTGCCAGGAAGCACCATAAGTTATCCAGCCACAAATCCACAACACAACCCGCCTACAAAAATGCAAAAAAATTGACCGTCGCCAGTGGTGTAAGAAGAAGCCATATGTACTCAGTGCCAAGTCGTAATTTGTCATTCATTCATCTTCAAGCCTATGTACAATGTTTTGGAAGACGTTGTTTGTTGTTTCTTACCTGCTAAACTTAGTCCTAAAGTAATCTGAATAATTAAAAGATAAAACTTATTTGAATTTTTTGGAATTACTGACTTCCCAGCAAGTCACCTTCACCACTGCACCAAACGGCCACTCATTAGTTAAGTATTACTTCAATGTACTTTCTGCAGTTTGAAGCATATTATCAGACATAAATCCATGCTTGTTTAGACTATATAATGGGTTCGATGCCAGAGATGACAATTTTACTTTTGGTCCATTGAAAATCTAATCTCCCCATGCAAAGAAAGCAGGATAGAAATAGTGGAATTATTACATAATTTGATAATTGTAATGAACAATTGAATCTACAGAAAGAAGGGAGGAATTCCTATCAAAGCTATAAAGACTCATATCTCATCTTCTGAGAATGTTTCCACTTCCGCAGGTATAAGCTTCCACGAACCAGTTTGAGGGTGACGCTTAAACGCGTTCAAGATCTTTGTGTAGTTTAAAAATCATTCATATTTGATATTTGCCAGTCACATCCTGTTCAACTTCGTTCGAAATGTGGTGGAATTGGCATATGCTTTAATTTTCCTCTATAGGCTTTTTTGGCTTATCCTTTCTTGAGCCAATTCTCAAAAAGGAGATGGATGCAATAGACATGAGACATGCCATGTCAATGTGATATGGTTTGTTTTTTTTTGTATGAAAACAGTCAAGAAGACGGGAGAAGAAAGATGAGAAAAGAATTTTGAAAATGATGATGGTCCACGTTGAAAGAAAAGAGAAGCTGCTAATGATCTTCGATTTTGCATCTTTTTCAATTACCCATCCATCCGACCAAATGAATTTCCTCGTTGTAACTCACTCACCAATTTTATTTTAATACATGATTCCCCTACAACTACAACGTTTGATCGTGCAATTCATTAGCACTTTTGCAACATTTTTGACGGTTTTCTACACGATCAACCCGCCTGCCCTTTTACTGTTGGTGGGAGGAAGAATAGGACCTGCGAGTGCTGGATCACTTATTAGCAATAAGTATTTGCGTAAGGAAAGAAAGCTATTGTACATTTCGCTTTGGTTTTTTATCATCCCTTAATTGTCAATCAGCTTTTTATGTGTCGGACTACGCCAGGAGATACATCTACCTCGAAGGAAAGTACAGTTATAGTGTCCAGCTAGTCCTGCATAAGGGAGATGTTCATCCTTCAACCTCCAATTCCTCAGTAAAGGGAGCAGTTGAGTTTATCATCAAAGCTCCAGAGTACTCCTACTATGGCGTCATGGCCGTAATCCAAAGCATCAATTTCCGGAAAAATCCCTTCACCCAAGGGGACGATGGATGTAGGGACTACGTTCAGTTTTCGGAATTTCATTCAGAAACTCAAGTTTCAGACGATTCATCAAGATCTCCGAAGATATGTGGCAAGTTACCCCGAGGAAACAAAGACTTCAAACCTTCCACTGGACTGCAGGGTTCTAGAACCTACTTCAACCCTAAAGGAGGCATAAGGTTGTTGGTCCATGTGGACTCCGTCGTATCAATGGATGATTGGATCGAACTGAGCACAGTCGGGGCGGAAATAGTCTTTACAGCATTCATTGGTAACTTTTTAAGGTATCCAAAAAGGTTCGAGATGCTAATTTTCCACAAATTCTCAGAATGCCCCGGAACCAACGTTGGCTTGAAGACCCTCAGTAGATGCTCCCCCAGCGAGTCCTTGTCCTGTATTCAATCCTCTCTGGTCTGTGACTCTAAAATCGACTGTGGCTTTGAGGACAATTTTGGCCTGGATGAAAATGAGAGGTGCTACTTTCCATACTTGTACGCCGGAGTGGCACTCCTCATAATTTTATTGATGCTCCTCTTCCTGTACGGCTTTGTGCATTGGGTGAGGATGAAAAGCAAGCAGTGGCATGCACCATCGAATGCTTCAAATCAAAATCCTCCCAGTTCCTCAAATGAACAGGCTTCCAGAGGAGGGGATCCAGCATCCATGTTGTGTGAAGCTGCAATGGAAAGTGTTGACGCCATGGACGCTTCAATGGGCGCTTTTTGAAAAGGAAGGAAGTTGTCAGCTCGTAGGAAAACACTTGATCTGGTTTCCGGAATACATACTGGCTACGCAAATCCTTTGGTAAACAAGCCAACTTTGACGTGTACTCATGATGACTACGCTATCTTTTTTCCTGTAACATACAATTGGTTCCACGAAGTAAACTAGTTGACAAATGTTTGAATAACCCGAATTGAGGTCGTTGGATTTGATTTATTACAACCGGTGAGCCATAAAACAAGTTTACTTTTCACAAAACAAATACAAATAAATAAGTTATTATGAATTTCATTCATGACAAAATATCCGTTTGTGTGAGAGACGACTTTCGGTTTATTGACAAAGATAGTAAATAGTAAATATATTGTTTACCGATAACACCAAAGGTAAGAGCCCATTGGGCTATGGACAAGAGAATTACCGTTACCTAATCTAATACCTACTACTACAGTCCCAAGAATCAATCTTTAGATTAAAGAACATAAGGATATTTGAATGATTACTCATGATTGGTTTATTTAAATTGTGCATATAGACTTTTTGCTATTTTTTTGGAATTCACATGAATAAAGCCAGCCAAAGCCAAGCTGATTACTCAGGCACCCACCAACTTGCCTATTTATATTATCATTATACACCTCCAGTGGTAAATAATAAGTGATATAGGCTGATTAGTTCCGTTGTACCAAATAGATAATTAAAAATGGTGGCAACTGTGGCCGTTGCACATAATACAGGGGATTTATCTTATGGATGAAGGTACACTAATAATTTTGCACGCCATTTTATGCTAAATATAGGCTAACGTCATTTTTTGGACTTTTTGGCCTTTGCTTTGTTACTTCCTTTTTCTCCACTTCCAGTGGGGACCGGTGGGTTTGAAGTCAATGGCGTCTTCACCTCCTTTGCAGCACTTTCATCTGCATTTCCTAACCTCGCAGTCAACTGAGATTTCAGGCTTAGTAACTTGGCTATTTGAGGTTGAAGTATGGCCTTGTCACTTTTAGAGGCTTTGAGGTCTCGAACCACATTTCCCTAAAAAAATTAAGATGTAATGAATACATTGTTCCTTACAATTAGTATGTCAACATTTTGAAGTGTTTGGACATATTGTTAGATATTTACCTGTTGTGATATAGCTGTTTCCAACTCTTCTACGCTTCCAAACTACAAATTGATAAATCATTCTTGTGAAAAACAATTAATTGATGTGTACTTATGTGTAGACTTACTGAATCCGCGCTTGTGGATGGACTTGCAGTTTCTTCTTTTGCACTTTCTAGCCTCGCAGTCAACTGAGATTTTAGGCTTAGTAACTTGGCTATTTGCGTCTGAACTATGAATTTGTCAGCTTTGGAGGCTTTCAAATCTCGAACCACATTTCCCTAAACAATTTAAGAAGTAATGAATACCTAATTGTTATTGTTATTAACGATTTCGACATTATGTAATGATTAGGCTTATTTACCTGCTGTGATATGGCTGTTTCCAAATCTTGCACGCTTCCGAACTACAAATTGATGACACAGATTAAGAAAGTATAACTGAACACGCAAACCACTACGAGTAGAATCGAACTTACTGTATCGGCATTTGTGGCTGGACTTGCAGTAATATTATTATTGCTTTGTGAAGGGCCGGTTTTAGATCCTCCGGAAGTTCCTTTTCCTTTAGTCGGGCTTTTACTATCTGTTCCTTGTGCTTGTGACTGTTGCTGCCCTCCATATTTTTTTCTAAGGTCGTTCATCCTATTGGCATCCAACTTTTCGAATAACGGAACGACCTAAAAACAGTAGTGTCATAATTATGATAGTTTTAACATTAAAGGCATAGCCTTAATTGAACTGAAGAATGGATTTATAGTTCAGTTAAATAACAAATGACAGAAATTACCGTTCCAATGACATGTCCAGTCTGAAGAAATTGAACAAGGTGCTTGGAGAAAATCGGCTTCTGTACGCATAATTGGTCCCTTATCTGGCGACTCACAGCAGGCATAAATGGTTCCAATAGCGTCATTAAAGTGAAGCATAACTGAGCTCCTAAACCACAGATTGTTCCACATCTTGCCATACTATCATGATATTTAACAAACAAAATGTTACAAACTCAATTAAACTTTAATTAATAATGGAAAAGTAGCATACTCTGCATCATTTTTGTTCAATGTCCATGGCTGTTGCGCTTGAAAGTAGCCATTTCCAATCTTGGAAATTGCCAAAACTTTCCTAAGTCCCTCTCTCAATTTACAAGTCTCCAGCAGGTTCACATATTCCTCGATTTCCTTGTTTATCTCAGCCACAACTTTAAAGTCTTCTTCAATAAGGCTCATGGGCGGAATTTTGCTATTGAAAAACTTGCATATAAAACTGAGGGATCTGCGAAAGACCAGAAATAAAAATAATTAAAGTACCATTCACAACATCAAATTCGACGATAATCATACCTGTTGATGAAGTTCCCCAAATTATTCAAGAGTTCACTATTGTTCTTGAGCATAAAGTCATCCCAAGAGAATGCCGAGTCTTGATTCTCGGGGCGAAGGAAGATTAGATAGAATCTCCAAATATCTGCAGGTATTCCTGAAAATGCATCAAATAAAATTCATTTTGAAACTTATTTCTTCATATGCGCCATTGTCATCTCTCATCTCGCATCATTATTAAAAAACTTTGCTCGATTTCATTTTGATACTTCTGAAACGCAGTCTCAAATCATTCTAAAAAGTTCATCCAGAATCACAGACAAGGGGAAGTAAGTCAGTTTGGTCTGGCCCAGCTCATTCAACATTCAACATGTGCATTTTTTAGGGTAGATGCGATATTGCTATTGCGCCATGTTACGTAGTCTGGTAAAGCCCAACACCAGCACATGACATGAACTTGGGCCAGACAATGCATGGAAGAGTTTTGAACATGGTTTGGTGAGGAAGTCTTCTACCTTACTTTTTTAAGGTATATCATATTAGTCTCTTGTGCCTGACATTGAAAATGGACTCGTCCCAGGCCAACACAAAAAGCACAGAGAGTCTAACAAAACTCCATACAACACAGAAGAGAGACGAGACGAGTGTATAAATCCTTGGTTTGATCCTAATGTGGAATGGTTATGGTTAAAGGGTTGGAAATAAGACCAAGGTCAGTGACAATGAATTTCACGGCCAGAGTCAAGGCTTTCACTCGGGATGTGGGTCACTCTCACCCACTATGCCAAGAGCAAGGACAGTCCTGCCCTACATTCTCCTCTCTCTGACCCACATTCTCCATAAGGGAACTACCTCACTACAGAAGGATGCAATTGAAGAACATGGCCCCGTCCAATAATATGTACAAATACCTAATACTCATCTTTACACACTCCTTCCTCATAATAATAGTACATTTTACTTGCACTCTCATCTAATAAA
>JAQIWU010001917.1:0-14129 GCA_034696445.1 Isotomiella minor
GTTCCACTTCTAAAGTAAGGATTAAGTTACATGGGTATTGTGTAACGTGAGACACTGATTAGGTTCTTTTCAAACCCTTGCCAAAGCGTTAAATAGAAACTTGGAGTTTGACTTAATAGCGCAGGTTTAAATAATTGATAGCAAGTTGCCATAGAAAAGACACGATCTAATCGCTCGTTTATCAAAGGGTCTCTATAAGAGAAAGCAAGCATCAGATCGAGGTTTTGAGGTGTCTGGTGTATGCACCTCTGTATAGAAAAGTAAACTACTAAACGCAAATGACTAAACTATTATAATCGATTAAATCAGACTTTTGGAATGGAACATCAATGGCTATGTACTTCATATGAAGAGGGTTGAAATGCCCTTTAATATTCTTCTAAAACAATCTCATTCTCCAATTGTTTTTAATTGTCCAATGAAGGAACCTTCAGTGACCTGGCAGTTTGTAGTATCATTGGTTTTGTTCATGCCACAAGCTGTGATTATCTATCTGGTCCAGGTGGGTCTCCTGAAATACCAAAGCCAAAGGAATTTCAAGCATGAGGGTGACGATAAATAAATTGGATCAAAATGAACAGAGCAGATGGAATCATTGATATCTATTCCCGTGTTTTCGTCACATTGATAGAATTCATCGTCATAGATTTGGGAGTCGTGGATGGGAGGTACCCTTTCAGATTCCTGACCTAACTCCCATTCCATCTGATCATAACCGTCAATTTACTTATATCGAGGTTGATCGCTCACAGGTTGATTGATCTTTTTACCTGAACAAATGCCAATGATTTTTTTACAGAAACTGTATACAGGTTTTCTGAAGGGAAAAATTACCACTCCTTTCCTCATTCTCATCCTTTGTTGCTTATTCCATTCGAATGGCATGCGCTTATGGTGCAGATGCAATGCAACAGTTCGTGCTGACCTGACTTTCTTCCTGGTAGTACAGTGTGAAATTTGTGCTTAATGGTAGGAACAATGAGTGCACAATAATGCACATTTTTTAAAATTCGTAAAGGATCATAATCATCGACTTTCTTTCCAATGTCATGGTCACTGAACATTAGCTGTTGTTGATTGAGAACTGAAAATCACATTGAAGAAATGTGCACAAGGTGTAAAAGCCAATCTGAAAAAGTTCATAAACAGAAAATAAGCCTTTTGTATTGCAACAGAAATTCATTGTCGCACAAATAATGTCATGATTTGGTTCCACTTCATCTCGCCACTTCATCATCTATTATATTAACAACAATGTCCGTTAAAGAAAGAATGAACCTTACCCGGAACAACAGATTTTTAATGGAGTTGCCCATAAGGTGAGAAGAAAAGTCAGAATAGTTTTTGTTGTTGTAGCCATTCGGAAACATTCCTGCAGTACAGTTCAGTGTCAATGAGGTAATCAATTTTGATATTTTTTCCAGAAAACAGGGGTTTAAGGAGGACAATAAGGACAAACTGCATCCAAAACTGTATTATTGCACTCTCAAAGCCAACTTTTGTTTGAAAATAAGAAAGAAAGAAGGAAAGGAGCGCATTCGCATTGATTGAAATCTGCAATTGTAGCTCACTCCAGTTGAGATCTGCAGGATTGATGTGAGTAAAAGAAAAGTCAAGTCAAGTAGAAGTAAGCCAAGTATTTTCCTTTTTCTCGTTTGCTTTCTTTTTTACTTTGTAACAATTGAAGATGAAATCAAAAGGGAAAAGGAAAACTATTAAGTTAAGCATGCTTGGAATGTTTCTTCTTCTGAAGAAAGAAAACTGAAGGCAGTCGGGGTTTATTTATGATGAGTTGACCCACCAACTCATAATGAATTGAAATGAAGTACATGATGATAATAATAATAATGCGTCACCTACTGACTTTACTTTCAGTGGGGAAAGAAAAGAGTGAAAGAAAACAAGCATGTTATAATGGACTGCTACATTCGACCATCATCATCATCATCATCATCATAATGGAGAAAAGATCAAATGGTACAATGGGCACGACCAACAACTGCGTTATGTGCTTTCAATGTCTCTAAACTCTGGCTAAAATAAAATAAATGTTATCTCAATTCCGGACTGTTAATTTCCAATTTCCAGCAGAGCATGCATCTGGTTGTCCTTTCATCTCAGCCAGCAAGTCACCAGGCCATAGTCACCACCACTGACATTGACTCTCTTTTCTCCAGGACAGGCAGGAGGACGGGAAAAGGACTCTCCGTCACATAAAAGCACAAACCCTGATGTCGTCTCTGAACTGAAGGGACAAAAGCGAAGGCATAAAAATATACGAGATAGCAAATGATCAATCTCAACTGAAGCAACCTGGATAATATGGATAAATGACTATTGATATACCGCTGGGGAAGGAAGAGAGATGGAGAAATGGCTTTTCTCTCTCTTCTATAGGTCGGCATTGTATCATGTCCCTTTGTCATTTGTACCCTTTGTCAATTATAATCTTCACGGTCTGAAATCATTGAGGCATTAGCTGCTCATAATATAATAATATTAGGAAGAATGAAAAGTAATAATGAGAATAATAAGCCAGTTACCTGGTTGTTAGGATTATCCCCTGACAGCGAGGGTCCTTCTTTACATACAATTCAATTCAATGACTTGGTTTTTGACCGGAACGACGACGAGTCTTCTGTGAGTGTTGGGAACAACCTAATCCAATCCACAGTCACCACATCACCTTTTACTTCTTTTATTCTCTTTGGTTACCCTGCGAATGAATGTGTGTGACACACACAGAAGAGAAAGGGACCTTTTACTTTGCAACAACAGACCATAGGGCAAGTCCACATGTACAAGATGAAAATTATTATATTCATTCCTGTTATTATTGCTCTTTTTCATGCCTTTTGTAGGTGAGCAGGCTGGGTCCATTGTTGGATTATTGGGGTTGTGAAGGAAGGGTATTATCCCTGCTTAACAAATTGAAAAACGATAGACTGCCAAAGTTCAAAAGGGGCAACGAGGTATAGCGACGTATACTTGACTTTGACCTCCGTATATTATGCACTCTCTCAGGACAGAACACACAAAGCATCGTTAGTTTATGAAATGATCTCACTTCTCTCTGCACATTTAAATAAGCCAGAGTCACTGAGCCGAAAAGTCACATTATTGTCCAGGACTTTGAAGGGATGCGATAGAAAGGAAACTTATTTAAGTGGACCACTTATCTAATGTCATACTCTGCAAACAATTTATTATCTCCCTGGGCATCTGCAATAATATAATGCCACCGTTGACGATGAGATGAAATGGATAACTGGAACTATACAATAATATGGGAAATCTCAGTTCAAAATCTCAATGTTCCAGTCATATGTTTGTTTAAAAATCTTTGACTCTAATTCCCTCTAAAATGAAATGGCAAGGTGAAACGAAATCATGGTCTTTCATTTAAACTTTCACATACCGTTGCAAGCTACAATGGCTTGATTAATAATAATTACTTAGCTGTCAATTTCAATTCAGCTTGGATTCAAGAAAATGAGCGTCTATCGTGAGTTTTCAAAATATTACTTCTGCTCCGGCTGAATGGAGTTGGAAAGGGATGGAAATTTCATACAAAAATACTTTGTTTTAATTGAGTGAAAGCAACCCGGTCTATGACTGGAAGAGTAGTAAGGGTAAACTTGGGTTGACGATGACAAATCTTTGGAATATCTTTTGTATCGATTCTAATGTGAGACAAGACGCATTGCGATGCATTCTGGATTCGTTGAGCTAAGCTTTCTCAAAATGTTACAAGTTGAATCTCAGTTTGCCTCATTTTCTTTTTTAAAAGAGTCAGGTTTCCTCATTTTCCTTTCCTGACGGTGGTTGAAGACTTGAAGAGAGTTTTGTGAGAAGCCACTTCTCGTTTATGAGGAAAAACACTTGAGTTACAATGAAATGAAACAGGAAGATTGCAACTGACTCTGGGATTGTAAAAGTTGAGTTTGACTGACGTAAAGTTACCTGCCTCTTTAAGGTAGTCTCAAGTTTTTCGAGGTGTGAGGTTCTGTCTACTTTGGAAATTTGAAATTAGCTTATTAACCAACTTTATTGGACACTGCCCTCCTCCGCCTTTACCATTTCCTGTCTCATTTCACTTTTTTCAAAATATTATTCCACTTAAAATACACTTCAATTTATTTCCTTTTCAGGACTTTCATAATCATCATCACCAGACTTTTCTCTCTTTCACCTTAGAATTAAATTCCTCCTCTTCTAAATTTTGACGTTGTTTGATGCCAAGCTGACAGCCGAGGGGAGGAAAGAAATTTTAGTTTTTGCTCTGGAATTTCAAGTGGATAACTAGGTGAGTCAGTTTCAGTGTCTACTACTTATTAGAAAAGTGGAAGGAGATGATGATGATGATGTGGGCACTCATTCAGTTATAATTCAGTGAATGAAGAAGGAGGAAAGTCTCTGATTTATCCATCGTTTAATTTGGTTGGTCCTACTACCTGTTGTAAAAATACAGAATTAATGAAGATTTGTAAAGAATTGTTGAATTCCTTCATACCACGTTGTAAATAAAGTCCGACGTGATGTGATAAGATTTTTATGCATTCATCCGTCTGCATTTTTGATGTTCAATGTTCAGACTCATGTTAAAAGTATGTATTAAATGCAAGATAGAGCTTTTTTACAGGATGATAATATGTACGATGAGAGAAGAACGAGTTGGTTATTAACAACAACGTCTTGCATTTATAACGAGCATTAGTGCGTTGTTAGATATATTAAATTACAACTAGTTAGAGTAGTTAGAGTTGGAATATTTATTGCTTACAGTTTACCTTTCATCTCTCACTCGTTTTGCTTTCTTCGGATAGCTCATTCAAAAACTCAGTACCTGCAATTTAACCCATTCTGTACTTTTATATTTAATTTTATTCTTAACTTTAAAATTGCATCATAGGAAAGAAGAGAAAGTGTCAAGTACTGAGTCCGATTTGGGATAAAAATTGAGAATGAGGTAAAACTGGAAAGGGAAATGCAATGCACTTGCTGGAGTTAATAAACACAACTGGATAGCGTGGTAGACACGTAGTCATGCATAAGTAATTAAGGTGGTTACTTTATTTAATTAATGCCATGAATTTTAATTCCAAGTGTTTCCACTTCCAACAACAACCTTTCAGTTTAAGGCAGAATAAGTAAATTGTCTACATGCTTCGAATCTCTAACTAGGAAATCTTAATTAGCAAATAAACAGCAAGTTTGCTTCCGGCAGGTTAGTTTGATTAGCAGACTTTTAATCGCTGATGATAACCTATTGTCGTTAAATAGAATATTTGTTGTGTTGTCTCAAATTAGTTAAATTTTAGAAGACGAAATTGAAATTATCTATTTCAATAATAAAGATCAAAATATGTAGACTATAGCCTCGTTGTTGCTGCTTGTTTATTCAAGAGGCAGCCTGCTAATTGTATTACATCTGAATACGTTTAAATATTTTGGCATAACACAAGTGACAAAGGTAAAAAATAAATTGACATAAAGAATTGTAATGATGTGGACAATGTGACTTGAATGTTGAGTATAATGTGTCACGTTAGCAGACATTGAAACTGATCTTGACTGCGCATTTGATAAGTGAACTTGATCATTTATTACATCCAATTCAACCCTTTAAGAGACTGTCTTTGTCCTCTCTTTCTCTCTCCTGTCGTACATTCCGTCCATATTGAAGGAGACGATGATGAGACAGAGGAAGAAGAGATTGAGCACTGCAATAATTTCATTCGATACAACATTTTTGTATACTTGGTGTGTAATAATATACGAATCTTTCTTTCTTGGTTGTGTAATAGTTTCTCCATTCTCGTCTCATCTCTTGCAATCATTATTCTACCTGTCCTCTTCATTCCTTCGTGTATGGTTGACGGTGACTTGACGGTAATGGTGAATGAACATAAATAATAAAATAATAAACAGTGTGTCAGACTTATAATAAATATCGTATTCCAATCTTGTCTCTTTAGCTCAAACCTGAGATAAATGGAGGATTATTATGTGGGTAGTAAAGTGCTGGTGATGAAAAATACCATTCCAATTTATTTGGTATAAACTATCACACAGAACAAGAGAGTCACAGGCTAGTTAGAATTATAATAAGAAGCAAGCGTCACTAATAGATTTTTCGACATGGGAGACAGTAGTGGAATGGGCCTATTTTTTATTATTTGAACTAACCTTTTAAGTATGAGTGATAAAAAAGCAAGGCAGATGAGCAATGGAAGCTATTACCACGCGGAGAATAGAAGGGAAGATGTGAATTAATAGATGGGCTTCCTTTTTCGTCCATCCTGATGACGGGAACGAGTGAGATGACGATCTTCAAAATAGGGGATGATAGACGAGGGTTGGGTCTCCAGTGGACATATCATTTATTTCGTTCACTCATTTTAGTTTTTGCCTACTGAAGAATATATCTCGTCTCATGAACCCATGGCTATTTAAGTAGGTACTTCAATCCATCTACGCATAAATCATCAACAAATATTAGATATTATCTGATGCATTGTATCCAAACGGTGTTAATTGTAAGTGATATTTAGAAAATGAGTCTGTGCATTTAAACCCGATTATTGGTAACACCCATGGGAGTTGCAGCAGCAAAAAAAGAAGTTCAAAGGTTAACTAAGAAAGAATTATTGCGCATTTTAGTTTATTCTAGATTTTGTCATTGAAATTTCCTGACAAACGAAGAATTAAACTTTGAAATTACGATGCCGCCCATGTAAAAGTGGGTCTCGAATTTGTTTGTTCTTATAAACTTTTAAAACCACACTTGTTTCCATTGGGTGGCATAAACAAATGTAACCGGATTGTTGCTCAATCCCCACTTATATTCTCCCTAATAGGTGAGAAATTTTCAGTTCAGTTTCATATTAATCTATGACAAAGCAGCTAAAAATTCTCAGGTTACATTTGACTCTTGAAACATTTCATCCTCCCCCTTCCCTTTAATGCTTTCTCATGCACAAACAAACGTGGTCTTTAACTTGCTGTCACTGAAGTTAACAGTCGTGGACCATTTATTGCTTCATGCTTAAAATTGTGGAAAGTCTCAAACTGGGAAGGCATACGTAATAGGCTGTAATTAATTGCTCTTGTCTCTTTAAACACGCTCCATTCATGCTCATACTACCAAGAAAAGTCAAAACTTCAAATAAAGAAAGTAAACTGTGTGCTTGCCACCAACATTTCAGACACCACAAAGTCAGAAAAGGAAAAAAAAGATTTGAGGAAGACACATTTTTCCAAAATCAGAGGCAGAGAATTACTTCACCCTTCTCACAGCCAAAAAACTTTTTAGATCACGTCTCTGTCCTATGTGACCCGCATCATCGCTATGTTGTGGTTTTAAACGTAACCGCAAATTGTTGTTTTAAAAAAAACCAAAAAGGTCTCTGATCTGAAGAAGTAAAAGAATCTCGGATCCCTCAAAGTAATGTAACAAAAATTATTATTATTGTTAATTCCTGGGTCAGAAGGTTACACCCTTCCACACAAAATCACCCACCACCACCTCCAGTAAAAACTCCAAAAATAACGATAAACTTTTAAATGTTTTAAATAAAATAAAAGGGAATCTAACTACAGACTTGGGTGGCTGTGTTTTTCGTAGAGTTACTCAATTTTCACTTCTACATTTACTCAATTTTTCGGAGTCTACGTTTTCTATATCGTCTCGCTCATTCCTCTGCGCAATGAGAAAAGATAAAGTAATAATACCAATAATCATCCTTCCAATTTGGTTTTCTATTTTCACCCAGAAGAACACATCAGATAATCATCCCAAAGCATTTAGCTTTAGATAAAATAATAGCCCCTAAAAGCAGGTACTTTCCCTCAGTTGAGTTATGCAAGATTGTTTGATGCTTTGGAAGAAAAATTTTCCAGATGGTCCGATGGATGATGAGCGAAGGCATGAGACCTTTTAAGAGAAATTTAATATCTTCTGCCAGGCATTTTCACTCTCCTTTGTGACTTGCTTCTACTTTATCAATCCCATACGCAAACCATTTACTCTAAAAGGATCATGATGATAGTTTAATTGGAATGAGAGATAATAAGTGGTCATGATGCCGCTACAGACTCAAACATGAGGGTTTTTAAAACTTGTGTGTGTGTGATATGCTTTGCCTGCTTTCTTTCTTCGCAAGTCTCTGTTTTTCATCATTGACAAATGCATTATTAAGGCTGAAAGGAAGAGAGTTTATCGAATTAGCTGCTTTTTCGAATTAAAATAAAAACACTTTTAACATTTGCCGGATTTGGGGCTAAAGGAAATTAAAGTGAATTGCCAGAAACAAAGCCGACACAAAACATAACATCACCGATGGCGAAAAGTTCAGCTTTTTTCAATTTTCCTTGTACATCTGCGGTCGGAAATACGATGGTATCCTATCTATCTGTTTAGGTGGTGCTCAATTAAAACTTTTCATCATTTGCGATTGCGTTGCGTATTGCATATTCGGCACACGCAAGCTCACACACTTCTGAGCGGTTTCAAATTTATTTCTTTTGATGAAAAATCGACTACTGATTGATGGTTGTTTTGCCGACTTATAAAATGGTATTTCTAATCAATGTGTGTGAATATTTGGCAATCCGCTTTGTATATTTGCCGTTACTATGACTCGAGTTAACTGTACCCACGTGGTGTGAAAGCAGGAGAAAGGAAGACAGGCAATTGAAGGAAAAAGAGCCATTTATTCCTGTCACTGAGATGATGATGGCTTATGAATTTGAAAGGGGTCGAACTTGACCTAAGATTGCGTATTTATTTCGATTCGTCCATGGCAGGCAGTAGTCATCATCGGATGGAAGAAAGAAAGGATGCCGATGCGATGATCGCTATAATCGTGTATGCATCTGTAATGAAAAAAGGAATGGTTTCATTATTGGATTGAAGATTGAATGCATCTCCTTCATCTCCATTCTTTTCATGCAATCCAAAAACCTCTTCTTATTACAAATGCACGAACCAAGTGTCGGATCGGATTCGATTTGATACACAAAACACTTTTGACGCTGATTTCTATTCAAGCGTTCCGATATTTACTACTAACGACTCAACAACAGCTTCCGAGATTGAGTTTCATTATACTTCCAATCAAATCGACAACAACGAACCAACAACGCTAGCTCAAGAGGGCGAGTTTAAAAGGGAATAAAACGCCGCAATGATTATTAAGAAAAAAAGGCAAAAAATAATTCAATTGAGATTTTAACCATTGATTTTAATTCATGGATAAGCAACGTCAACATTGATCAGCATAATATTTTCGTCATTATCCTGCGTGACTACTCCTTCCTTCCTCCACTAATCCAAGTAGTCTCTCTTTATGAAGCATGATTAAGTTGTAACTTGGCCTTCTCACTTTCCCCACATACACTTTTTTATTGAGTTGGCTTCTCCATTTTCCAGATACAGCTTTGTAAACTTTGTCCAGTCTAAATGAACAGAAGCATCATTGATGGTGATGACTTTGGCTTATATAGTTCACTGCTTTTCCATGGTTTACCTGTCACATCGATTAATACCAATCAGAAACAAGCTTTCTTTTTGTGCAAGTACAGAAGCGCGAGAGGAATATGTAAGGAAAATTAGATAAATTGAGCAGTTAAAAATTTCTGCCTCTTACACAACAGTAGACTACACTTCCTCGTGTCTTTTTTTTTTACATTTTTTCTTGCATTGTGCTGTCCTTTTATCTCTTTCAACTAATCCATCTTCTTTCTCTCCAAACTTTTTTTGTGACTTGATTTTCCTTCATTTCCAAAATCGTATATCACCACTTTCATCTTTTGTTTTCAACGCAAAGAGACACGCGTTAGACTTATCTTCCCTACTGTAAAATGAAGTGAACTTTTCCATTCAGAGAAAGACTTTTTCTCGTTTACACTCATTCTTAAAAATTTATGATCTTCCTTTCCTGTAAAAAAGTGTACTGTCATTCATTGGTAATTATTCACCCAAGGGAAAACGTCGTGTAGGCTTCCATGCTTTCGCATCCATGACAGCGACGACGTAAGGGTTAAAATAACGATCTAAGTAAAGAATGGAAACAGGCAAGGTTTTTTTATTGACAACCGATTGATCATACAGCAAGGGTTCATTATAGGAAACCAAGTCACAAGTTTAAAATAAAATAGAAAGATTGAGATTGTCACGCAGAAGAAGCAATGTTTTTATCAATTCCACTCTTTTGTTTAAAAAATATACTTGTAAATTGTAGTCGAGACAGTCAAATCGCAGGTGTTTTTGTCAAACGCGATGAACGAAAGATTATTTGGAAAGAGGAATCTTCTTTGAACACGTCTTATTTTATGCAAAAGTATGTAATGGTCTATCAAGGATTGTTGCCACTTATCTGCATTTGTATTTACGATAATGTTATGGTGAAACATTCTTGTAATGGCTAAAGCGTGTCAATAAACAAAGGATTGGTGAAGTATCAATGAGTTTAAGAATTGAAGGAGGGATGAGAAGAGCAGTAAAACAATATATTTTTTCAGAGGTAGGAAGGAACGGTGAAAGAAAGGCGCATGAACACCACTGTGGGTTTAAGTTGGTTGGTACTACAGACATATTAATTGAGAGGGCAACTTTCGCATTCATTTATAATTCTCATAATCAAGTGGTTGGAATGAAGTTTACAATTGCTTGGTTGAAGTTCGAGTAACTCGAGCTCACGTTGTTAAAGTAAACTACCTGTATACAACGGAGGTGGTTGTGGTGGAAGTGATTTAAACAAAGACATAGCAATAAATATCGTTAATCTACCAAAAAGACCGGTATTAAGCAGTAAATTCTTTCGAAATTTATGTTCTTGCTTGTTTTGCCAGCTCACGATCCTTCTCTCCTGGCTAAAGGCAAAGTGATTCTGAAACATCCAAAGCCTAACTCGATATATTCCAAAGGTGTTGCATATTGCATATCATCAGCCATAAGGGTTCAATATTAAGGATACACTAATGTTGCAAAGTTAATGCAATTTACGTTGGTTGACCACTGCTAATGAATAAAGTGAAATGGCAGACCTTTCTCTTCTTTCGAAACAATTATATTCAAGTGAACAGAATGGTCATAGCGCAGCATGATGATGATGACGATGACTACTTTTAAGCATGCATGCACGAACACAATATTGTCGTGCCAAAGCTCAGTTCAAAAGATGTAGGATTATTGTTCTGTTGTGGTCCATATTGTAAATTGTGCTGGACAATTTTTATCAGATTTCACAAGACATTCAAAGTATTTACTGTTAATTAAGTTGCAGTATGAACGTGTGGGTAGGGCCATAATGTTATTTGAATGTCTGCACAATATTACGTGTATTTGTCCCCCGGTTTTATTATGCCAGATAAAAAAGAATGGAATGCATTTCATCTTTCTCTCTTTCTCCCCTTGTTTTATGGTCACTTGAGAATTTGTTTATGTGGTTGTGATCCATGATTTATTTTGGCATGGAGAAAATTCTTCGGTGGCGAGTTGGCTTGTTAAAAGCAATGCAGCACCCGTATTATTTCACCATTGTTAAACAAAAGACGACCCTTCTTCTCCTTGATAGGTCCTCCTCGCATATTTATTGTCGGAGAAAAATATTTTCACAGTTGAAATTGATATTTTAATTGGCCAGGTATTCAAATGGCACATTTGCTCTGTTGGATATCATGCTTCTTCATGTCGTGGATAAAGACAGAGGCCACAAATTACAATTACTTCAAAGAACAAGAAAAAGTAAGAGTAAAAAGTGGATTTTAAAGTGGCCACTTTGAAAGGCAGTGTCTGATGATGGTTATTAATGAAAATCATAATCAAAGTAAACACTATCAATTGCCGAGATAATAACTGGATTGATTTCCAGATTGGTATACTGACACACATGACGTGATGTTGGATGTGGTTAGCTTGACATGTCTCCGCTCTCCAGCCAAAAGAAAGAAAGGAAAGGGGCAAGGCGGAGTTTGAAGAAGTGGAATCTAAATACGCAAGAGTTGAACACAACCTCATTTGAATTCTGTAATTGTCAGTTTTCATCTTTATCCCCTTTGTTTCAGAGCATAAAGAAGAAGGGAAATAAAATGACCCACACTCAATTTACTTATTTGGTAAGTGAAGTGAAATGAAAGAGTGCTTCGATTTTTAACGAGATGGAAAAACGGCTCTGCCTTTAAATGCTACTACAATTGAACATTATATTATTGGCAGTGGAAATGTATTCATACATGAAAAAGCATAAAAATTAATATGGAAAGAATTTTTAAGAGCTGTGTATGACACAATGAAGAGAAGAGGGGATAGGATATAAGGTAGTTAGTTACTGGGGGAAAGTTTTATAGCCCATCACCTATTACTATGCAAATTCGTAGATTACATCTGTCACTTTACCAAAACTTAAACGGCCACCTGGTAAGACAAACGGAGCTACTGGAATTTTAATTCCTTTCCGCTATGACTAATCTAATAAAAGTATCGCTCTTCTTCCATTCAGACATTCAAATGTTTATTTTATTAGCTCCTTCGCATGGCGTTTTCGGCCTAATCATTATAGACTTTCTCTATTCGCTTCTGCCTTTTTAGGGGTTTGGGGGAGATGACCATTGTCGGGTGATTCTTTCGATTGCGGTGCTTTCTTCCTTCAAGAGGCTACTTTTACCAATAAGGCAGCCAAGCGCGTTAATTAGTTTAGTAATGGTTAAGTAGTAACTAAAATACTAACGGAAGACAGCAAAGGAAAGTCTTTCTTTCAATCTAATCAGTACCTTGTCCTTTCTCTAAAGCATTACCTTGTTAATGAAATTATGACTTTCATTCACATTGGTTGGGAAGTTCGTGTGATTGACAGCTTGGCTGAACAAAATAATGAATGAAAACACAATCACTAACAAGGAACGACATGTTGCACTTGCCCAACAACACTGCTCGCTCAGTTTGGATTTTGGATTGAGAAAAGTTCCCATTAATTCTGGACCCTATATGATGAAGGTGGACTACTTCGTTGACTTGATAAAAACCCTTTCTTCCTCCCAATCTAATTGTAAGTGATAAAACTATCTGAAGACAGTTGTTTTATGAGGGTCTTCTTGTCACTACAACTTCGGAAACATGAGCATAGATGAGTCAACAGCTCGAACTCAAATCACATCCACCCTGAAACATTAAACAACTTGCTTCGACTGGATGTGATACCACATAAAAAATGTATTGTCGTTATTGTCTTTCCACCTCACCCCACATTTTCTTCTTTCTTCTACATTAACATTTTGTTCTGCTTCATTACCCCACCTTAGTTGAACTTTTATATATATTGCCACAGCACTGCAGCAGTTACCTCTCTCATAAGTTGACAGTATTTAGGTTATCATTGTTGGAAATGAGCAATGGGCAGTATCGAAGGGTATGCAACATTTCCTCTATGCTGCCTGGCAGTGATGCAATCTTATCTTTCTTCCAGTGTCAGTAATAGTGATAGTGTATACTTCATTGAAACAATGAATGCTTAATGGGAGGATGGTAATGATTCCTTTTTGGATGTCATATCACATTTCCCATCTTTAAATTCCAGTGCTCATCAATTCGATTCATCTTTACTGAAGAGAAAGCTACATAGGCAGGCACAGCACGTTCTGTGGGGACCCCTTCAATTAACGAGTTTAAAAGCTTCTTGAATTTTTCTGTACAGAAACCATTTCATTCAGTCCCATTTTATGACTATAAATAGTTAAGCAACAACAAGATGGTTTACAACAAGTCAGTGCTGGCCAACGGCAGAGAAACGTAAATACCTCTGAACTTGGAATTTGTTGGCTTACTGGGTGTATCTTTTTTAAGGAATATCAAGAATTTAAGGCTGATTAAGATTTGATGGGAAAGATAAAATTGACGATGGTGACATGAGTGAGAGTCATTGGGCTTAATGTTAATTGAATATCTTGTGTGTGTGGGAAGGTAGGTGATGTCCAAGGTGTTCATGAGACCATTAAAGTCCACTTTATAACCGATTTGATGGACTTCGGTTTATTGCTATTTATTTTTCATGAACTGGAATGCGGTTGAGGGGGTGCAACACTCAAATTTTAAACGGTTTTTATGACTTCGTTACAATTTTGGTGGAATT
>JAQIWU010001918.1:0-14127 GCA_034696445.1 Isotomiella minor
GGAGACGAAGGGGACAGCCTTTGTAGTCTATGAGGATATTTTCGACGCAAAAAACGCCTGCGACCATTTGTCAGGATTCAACGTTTGCAATAGATACCTAGTTGTCCTCTACTACCAGCCCAGTAAAGCCTTCAAAAAGCTGGACGCAGAAAAGAAGCTAGAGGAAATTGTCAAGATGAAGGAAAAATATGGCCTCAGTACACCGGATCAAGGTTAAACTTGCAGATAGTCCTCGTTAATCTCTCTAAGATGATGTACATATTATAGTTAGGCTATACTTTACGGTTTTCTATGATTCCTCCATGCTTATCTTTCAGGATGTATTGTTTTTATCGAATAAACCATCAATTTCTTAAACCCGTAGTGCTCAGTCGGTCATCATCAATCACGCCGTTGCGGGTATTTGCTGTAAATAAGCTAGGAGAAAGTTCCGAACTTTCGGTATCACGCTTCCCCATCTGAAGGATTGTGAAAGCCGCTCTTTTCACACTACTCATTCTTCAAATAAAATTATTTGCTCCTTCGTTTTCCGAAGCCTCATCAAAATTGCTCAGAATTCATTCCAGGTCAGAAAAATTATCAAAAAAATAGTTAAATTGAAAAAGGAGACCAGAACAGCCTTGATTTCGGAAGGGGTCACTATTTGTATCGTAGGAAGAAGTTGGACCTTGGAAGAGAGACAAGAAGTGGAGGGATATGAGTTTGGTGCAGTACATCATTCTGAGGAAGGATTTGCAAACAGTATTAAATTGGCCCTTGGGAGCTCTGTTCGGTAAGTCCGACACTTATCTTTTTTACTGCAACTTGGCAAACGCGGTTTAAGAATGACTCGACTCGCGTCTTTCCGTCACGTGTCTTTTGTCTTTCCTGTCCAAACACGTGGTCACTCACCAATTGTTAAATAGTGTTCGAATGACTTGTAATTTGTATAATGCAGCCCAAACGTGCCATGCGTCCACCGCTGTTTTGCACATGTTCAGGGATGACCCCAACACCCAGGCTTATTTCTCTGATTTGGACGCCATGCACAAAGTGGTGGGTGCCTTGCCTTATCTTAAGTTCCTTTTCCTTATCCTCTAACCTGGGGTTATTAACTACCTATTCAGGTTCTACAAGCCCCTGACTTGGAGGCGTTGACAAAACTTCAGTCGAAACTGGTAGAGAAAGAGATCGATCATAAGGCATGGGTAGAACAGCCTGAAAACATTCTATCTTGCATCGCTTTGAAACCCTATCCAAAGAACGATGTTAAAGCCTTTGTTCAACAGTTTAAATTGTATGGCTGAGAAAACTAACCAAACCGACTTTTCAGACATGACAAGGCGTTCTTTCTTGGCCCCATAAAGTAGGACTTTACATGCTCATTTATATCGCTGTTTATAATTGAAAATAAATTGGGGACCCCTTCCACAAGTAAAAACATGTAGGATTGTGCAAAACAACACGAGGATGAGGACGTAATTATTGCAGTAATTAAAAGAGGAATAGGCGGACAGGTTTGGTGTTTTATGTTTTTTGATTGAAAAAACTTTGGTGCATTTCAATTTCATTTTACTTTTTATACTTCTTTCTGTCATTGCCACTGATGCCAACAGGAATTGGCGATGCAAGCAGTGCAGAAAAGAAAGAATCTCTTCAATTTAGTTGCATTGAGTTTGCATTTGTTGAGTTGTCTTTCTTTAAAAAGGAGGAAACTCTCGAAAATAACGACTTCTCAGGCCACGCCACACCGAGTGACACTTTCGGTTGCATTAAACTTATCTTTCGATCACAACTTTGATCTAATCTTAATCTTCCATTTCTCAAATTCTTCGGATCAGACATTTTTAATCCATTCCTTCCTTAACTAACTAAGAGGCAGAGGCAGACAGTGATTGAAAACAAATGGGAAGAGTTTGGACTACTCGCATACGTGCGGATGTTTCTTTTGAATAGATAGTCTGTTTCCTCAAGATTTGCTTTCGTTAACGTTTAAAAAAATAAATCTTCCTTTGAAGAAATAAACATATATTCAAGAAGGAATTAATGAACAAGGTTTCCGGAAATAGAGAAAGGTGAAAATCGTCAAAACAAATCATGAAATTCTTAGGCATATGCAATTTCATCCATAGCTTCAAGAGAATGCACAACCGGATTAATTATACATGAATGACAAGTTAGGTGTCTAGGTGTGTGTAGGAAGCAAGTGCACATGATTGATCGTTCCTTTTTCCAAAACTTTCACCCGCAGTTTCATCATTCTTCATTCGTGATATGAATTAGACCTTTCGATCTCCATTCCACTACTGCCTGTCTACTTTCTTGTAGACTCAAGGAGTTAAAAATAAAACATGGTGCTAAGAGGACGTCGTATCGTCTTAAAATAAGCATTTCATTCTTACGTATAGAGAAGAAAAATAACTCATTTAGTCAATGTTCATCGTCATGCAGTGCTTTTGTACAAGAAGAGTTTTAAGTTGTGCAAATATCTCGCTTTTACTTTCTAGGAAGCAACTCCACTCTTCAAGTTTTAGACGGGTATTAGTCGTTGCCAGACTTTGGAAGAGGCTGCACTACACGCGTACATTTTTACCGATCTGAAATGTCGAAATCAGGGTTTTCAAACTTTTACACACAAAAAAATCGGTGAATGGTTTTAATTTGCGTTGTCTTTGTCTATAATAAAGGTGATTGTGACTTAAAAGGCACGGAGAAAGTGTACAGACAAACGTGTGGGAAGGATCTGATAACTGTCCCTGCAAAAACCAGCGAATTTTCCAAAAAAGTGAAAAAAGCGAGATTATTATTTAAGAAAAGCTGAATTTTATGTTTGGCACAAGACTCTATGAATATCGGATTTCATTTGGATTTTTTGCGTCAGTGAAAGGAAGGAAAATATGTGCGTTTGGGGTACATTTTTATGCATATTCTTTGCCTTCCAAGCGTGTCGTCGCATGTCATAAGTCATCCAATTTATTAGCCACGGATATAAACGGAAAGGAAGGGGATGCATGGGAAAGAGATAAGAGAGGAAGCTTGTGTTTCTGTTTCAAGTTTCAAGAGTCAGAGTGTGGTGTTGGTGTAACTTATCTTTCGCCATGTGCACAATTATTTTTTGAAAAAAAGTTGGCTTCCACATGGAAAATATGCGCAAACTAGACAATAACGAATTGAGTTGTGTCATATGGAGGCATAACATCTGCCAAAAACTGTTCGAATGTGCGTGTATCGTGATGAAGAACGACTTGTGGGGTGGAGACAAGGCGAAGACTGATCGGCTGTGGCTTACACTGAGACTTCCTGTAGTTCCACTTGTAGAACAAGGCTTAGGCTTCATTGGTGCAGTAGTGCTTCAAAACTACAATCCCTGTGTACAGAGACTTTTGGTCGATTGAATTGAGAATTTTGTGTAAATATGACTTCAAAGAAGGGCAGCTCTAGAGGTCCGACGAGGCACTCCGTTCGCGGAAGTCGTCCAGTTTTGGACCGTGGGAAATCATGGGAAGACCCAGAAGCCGTGCATTTAGATGCAACGCGACAGAAAAGTACCCTGAAGCATTGTTGCCGGTCAGTGGCAACGTTTATGTGCACTCAGGTAGGAGTGGGAGGCATAATTGTGGGTTACGCACTTGTGGGTGCCTCGATCTTTATGGCGTTGGAGACACAAGACGAGTGGATGGCTGATAGGGTCTTGAGAAATGTATCAGAGTCTCGAAATAGCACAACTCACAAATTGTGGGAGGACTACGGTCAGTGGCAATTTAACAAGACGGAGTGGGACGCTGCGACAGATCGAACGTTGCGCGAGTTTCAGGTGAAAGCTTTGAAATCGAACATGGCATTGGGGAGAGAAAGCATGTATTGTAATTGGGATATGTTAGGTTATGGTGGTCGATGCTGTTAAGAACGGTTATGACGGTAGAAATGCAAAGGACCAATGGAATTTCCCTGCAGCCTTGATGTACACTTTGTCCATTTTCACCATGATTGGCTTTGGAAACCTAGTTCCTCGGACGGACTGGGGGAAAGTCATTACCATTTTCTACGCAGTATTAGGCATTCCACTCTACATTTTATACTTCATGAACATGGGGAAGGCTCTGGCTAGTACATTTAAGTGGCTCTACATAAAGTTCAACTCTTGTTCCATCGGTTAGTGTTCATCGAATTGTTACTCATAAGCTAAGTCTATGATACTCTCAAACGGTAGGTGGTGGATCTGCAGAAGACGTCTCAGGAGGAGGGAGCACTCGTGGTGGTAGTAGATATGACGATGAGGATGAACAAGTCATCGTTCCAAGTTCCGCATCCATTTATGTATTATTTTGCTACATTTGTGTCGGAACCATAATGTTTGCGGAATGGGAAGGCTGGGACTATTTGGACTCTGTATATTTTTGTGTGACAAGTTTATGTAAAATAGGGCTTGGAGATTTTGTCCCAGGTAAGCCAGGTTATCATAATGACTGTGCAGGGCTGACGATAAATTCTGACTTAAAGGAACGAACATAGACGAGACGATAGAAGGAAATCAGACGAAGTTGGTCATCAATTTCATTTATCTGCTTCTTGGACTGGGGTTGGTTGCAATGTGCTACAATCTCCTGAAGGAAGAAGTTTTGGCTAAACTCAAGCAAATTAAGAGCGATCTCCGAGACCTTTGCAGTTTTATTCGCAACGAATGTAGCTGTGCTAACAAAGGCTGATTTCGAATGTGTTCGTTTCCTATTTTACTTTTGATACTTCTTGTCTAATAAAAAGTGCCGTTACTAAAAATTTGAAACAGCCTTCATTAAATACCCGGCAGCCACAAGGTTCCATTCTTCTAAACTTTTGTACCGTAAATGTCATGTGAGTCGAGTCATTCAGTCAGACCCAAGCATGTTGAAATCATTTTGACTTAGACGCTAATTTGTCTTTCTTTTTCCTACAGATTTTTCTTAAAGATTAAAGATTATGTCGCATTTGGAGAATTTAGAGCGCAGACTGCGCGAAATGAGTGAAAATGGGAGCGGGGGTGATACAATTTTAGATGGAAAATGTGGAGAGGACTCATCCCCCGGCACTGAAGCAGTGAACGATTTGAAGAGCCCAAGAAGATTTGTGCGGGTTATCGGATATGACGGAAGATACAATGATTTAGTCTACTGTAAGCCGTTGTCCAATGCTCCTCCAGACGATGAAGAGATCTCTGTGGATTCAGACTCCAATTCGCTTAACCAAAAGAGTGGAGACCACAGTCGACAACGCTGTATGGTATTTTTTGGTGGTGATATGCAGGTGAGATCATGAGCTCTTGGAACGTGGGAATGCATGTTAGTAATTAATTGATTCTGTTTGGTTTTGTAGGATTTTTCGGAAATAATGGATCAACACAAAGAACATCGTATTTATATGCGTTGGAGCTTAGAAGCAACAGCAAACATTCTTCAGAAGCAGTACCCTTCTCATCATATCGTCATTATTAGACCGAGTCGAATCCAGATAATGACTTTTAGTTGCTTTGATAACTTTGTGAACTCAGCGTCTAGTACAGGCATCCCCGACCATGTTATAACTCATGGCTCCCTTCAACATTTGCAATGTCTACTGAAAAATTTGTCAGACCGGGTGGAAAAGTCACATGAACAAGATAACCTTCTGGCAAAGCAAATAGTTCTAGCTTCAAAGGAGGAAAATGAAAATGAGTCTGAAGTATCTTCCACTACGCCTGAAGAAGCTGTTGCTGCGGCTGCAGCCACTGCAGTAACTTCTACGAGTAATGGAGTGGCCATTGACGCTCCTCTTAACCCTCAACTGCATCGTGCTAAACTGAGTATAGTTGGCTTTAGCAAAGGTTGTGTGGTACTGAACCAATTTCTCTATGAATTTCACTATCTGAAAGTAAGTGGACAAAAAGTAATGACACTTATTAGTTTCGGGGTTTCTGAAAATTATTTCTTTTTTTACAGACGTTGACCCCCGATGACACTACTATGAACCCTTTTGTATCCTGTATTGAAGATATGTACTGGCTCGATGGAGGCCATAACGGGGCAAAGAATACTTGGATTACTTCTCGATCTCTTATTGAAACCCTTTTCCGACTAAATATTCGAGTTCATATCCACATGACTCCATACCAATTGGCAGATGAGCGAAGACCTTGGATCCGGAAAGAAGAAAGAATGTTTTCCGACTGGTTGAAGCGTTTTAATGCCTCTATAAAACGCTACCAACATTTCGACGATGAACCTCCAGCCCTTCTGCAGCATTTTAAAGTGATTGAAGAATTTGGAGTGGCAGAAAAAACAAGGGAACCTGAGCAAAATAATACTGAAGATTTTCACGTTGACACTGAAACTGTGCTGTCAATGTAGCAATTAGCTCGCTGCAAGGTGACCTGAACTCAAGTCTTGTTGATCGTGTAAGGATTAGAGTTGTTGAACTTTTATATCAAGACTATTTTTGTTATTATATTTACAACATGCAAGAAATTTCTTAACTCTTGATGGGGAAGGTCTTTCTCTGGAAGGGGAAGCTGTGAAATGTAATGTATACTCTTTAACAATTGAAGTATAGTCTTCCTTCTTTAATTCAAATTACTTGCGTGTATTCCTTTATAATTTCATGAGAGAGTAACTTTGTGGTATTCAGATTCAGCAGTAATAATAGTTCTTATCTACCGTAGTCTTTTTATCCTGATATGTTTGACGAGACTGTCTGAGAAATAAATTGTTATAAAATGTTTCATTTCCGCCTATTTTGTTAGTTTTTAACCCCAAGGGAATTAACTCTCTATTCCACGTTACTTTTCTGATTGAGGAAAGCATTATTTGATGTATAAATGAAGTCATTAAATCCGGTGTTCTTAAAGTCGTGTGCATAACTTTGTTCGGCTAGACCGTCAAGAGTGATTTAGAAAGGTCCTCTCAGATATTTATGGGTAAATCTTTGTCAGATTTTTTGCTTGAAAGAAGTTGGAGCTTAGCCCAAAAGTGGAAAGGAAAGCTTATAAACATAGGGAAAGGTTGACGTTTTGCATTTTTCAATTTCACTTATATGAAAAGAGTGGTAGTGTAAACAGACAGAGTAGATTATTTTACTATACTTCGAGGAGCAGTTCATCTTTTTTATGTAAGCAAGGGAATGACGTGAAGGGAAGGGAGAAATATTTGAAAAGACAATTCAAAGTTGTCATTACATGTCGTCAATCACGGGTGGATATTCGAAAAGATATCGAGTTGACAAATGGTTTCTTTTTTGGCAACTAGAATAAATGGGAACGAACTACGGTGCCAGAAAATCTTATCTACAGTGGACTCTTATGTTACATATCCAAAAATGATGTAATTTTTCATCATTAGGCAGTAGTAAATTTCAATTTACGACTGAAGGATTGCAGTTTATTGAGTCTCACGTTGCCTCAACAAATCTTTGTCGATGTCTCCGGTTGTCAAATGGCATTTTAACTACGTTGCAACATTGCTTATTGCGATTACGAAAGTAAAAATCAAAATTATTATGAATTACGGTGGTCCTTATAACTAATGACTTCGATAAGCAGTTCCAAACAAACAGTGCAGTAAATGAGATCTCTCAAGAAATTGAGTTTTTCCTCTAAACCTAAATGGCGTAACAAAATGTCTTGACTAGCATTATTGGTTGACGCCGTATAAATGATCTGAATTAGTCTTGGGTCTAATGTAGATGACTGGTCTTGAGTCGCATGGATGAATGAGATCACTTTTATTCTTTGCCCACTCGTCTTCTTCTAGAGCCTGTATATGTAAGTACAAAAGTTAATAAGATTCAGGATGTGAACAATCCAAAAATTAAAACTAGACTCACCAGTTTGTAACTTTTCCTGTCGACATAACTAACAATTACGCTACTCGGAATCCACAACAGTGACGTTATAAGCACAACTGTGAAGATTATGTTATCTTTCAAAAATTTAAGAAGTCGATTGATGTTGATGTCTTCAATTATGTCCCAGAACCGTTCTACCACATCGTGCACAGTTCGCTCACATTGCCCCTTAAATATTTCAGGACACAGAATTGCTCAGTGAATTTACTCAACTGGTCAAATTAATGTTGATGTCTCACCTTATTACAGATCCCTTGAATACACGGAGTTCCGTCTGGTAGAGTTTCGTAAGGTTCGATAGGATAGCATGTGGCGTTCAAGTGTACCCGACAACACCTCTTGCATGCATGCTCCACTATTCAAAATCGTCAAATTAATTTGTAATACAGCGTGAAACAATTTACTTTGAGAGAATACTCACATTTATCACACATGCAACTTTGTTTCCCCAAAGTTTCACAATACGGGACACAGCGTCCTGCTTTGCACTGCCCCTTTTCGAGGCAAGGAGTATCATCTGGCATTGGAGCTGACTTTGGACAATCTGCAGAAGTCCCTGTACATCGACTTTCTTGTTCACAAGTGGCTAATTGAGATTCTCGACACCTTTCACCAGCAGCCATGTACTGACAATTCTGGCAGCAGGGCGAATTTTTGTCACTATAATGCAAAAAATATGTCAAATTGAGATAATGACCTTTCCATTCGTGAGAAGCAGACAAATAACGCACCTGCAAACTGCAGCCGGACGTAGAGTACAATTCGGTCGGCAGCATTGGTCAGAATCCTCAGTGCCCAACAAACCCGCATCGCACTGTTCATTTCCTTCTACGCGAAGATTACCACAAAATGACTCTTCAGGTTCGGAGAAGCACCGCTCGGATTTTGTAAGGAGGACTTTGCGAATAGACCTCAGACTGCAAGGGGAAAATTTCTGTAAAACACAAAAAGGTTCGTCAGTTCCTTGTGCCTTCGGAATCAGTGTTGTTAGATACTTTGTTGTTCAAGTCGTAGCCAGACACGGAATAGGTGTACATCAAATAAGAGCCACCTTGACTAGCACTGGGACTACACTCTGGATTATCAGGGTCATGCTCGGATCCCCAGTTGTGTCCGAACTCATGAGCTGTGACTAGATCTGCTTCCCTTGTAATTACTCGCTGACCGTAATGATTTCTACTTGAGCTTAATCCTGAGTTTAAGTAGAGAGTATAACCGTTTTTGAAGTACTCTGCAAGTTAATGGCATATTGTAGTGTCATACCACCCATAAAAATCAACGAAGTAATTCTAATGACGGACCTAGTGTGCAAATTCCTCCCACTGAATTTCTTCGAGGGGAGCCAACGTAGGCAAGACCAAGTATACCACCCTCAAATTTTATATCCGTAAAGAGATGAGCCAAGCAGAAGTCCTTGTGAGTGTACTCCCGACTAAAAACTTCCAGTAGCGTTCGCACGTCCCATTTCTCCATCGCTGAAAAGACACAGACGATAAGACAATGTACCCTTATGAAACTATAACAAATCTTGGCGTACCCATGTTGTAATGCATTTCTCCATGTTGAGTAACAGTTGGTTCGGAATGAACTACAATTTTCTTTATGACAAACCCCATGCCATCAAATCCTGACTCGTCTGCTTTGTCCTTCCATTGAGTTTCCTCGTAAATCTTGGTCACTCTGTCTATCAAACTGATGAGATAGTTGATTGTTGACTTGTTGCTCGAACCCCCCATTTCTCGATAAAAGCGGTAGTCTGCAACCAGAAGAAGGGGACACCGTGTCTTGTGAGGGCGGATTGGTAATGCTGATCGACGCTCAAGAGACAAATCTCTACGCCATCTCTTCATTATGAGTTCATAATCAGGCTCGGGTCCACCCTGCTCCACCGTCCCATTACTCCCTTCTCTCACATAAGCACAAATGGGTAGATGAGGACCTTCAAGCCCATCATTAGAATTGACGTCCCAGGAATGCTTGACATCTGAACCTCGGTAAGTGATCATGGTAAGTTGTTCACGGTCACCATTATGGAAATGACGCCAAGACGGCTAAAAATAAAATGACAACGTCAGTAATTCTCTGTTACGAGGGCCACAACGACGTGCTTACTCCCATACCTCTATGTGATAGGTCTCGTTTCGAGTACGAATTGTAGCAGTCATAACGCCATTGTCCTCAAGATGTGCGTGAACATCGGAGTCATCTTCCCCAAACACTCTTCCTTCGTAAAAGCTGTCTCGATCTGTTGTTCAGTGTTAAAAACTATTGTCTCAATATTTTCAATAGGAGTTCAGAGTTCAAAGTCACAAACTTACCAATATGAATTGCTTCTTCCACACCATTACGACCAATTTCAAAGGCTTTGAACTGTGGGTGGAATATCCTGTGATTAGGGTTCAACACCAAAAGGAAATCCCTGCAGGCAAGAACAAAAGGCATTAGAAACATGATACAAAGGTTTTGATTTGAATCTTGCATACCTTCCAAGAGTTTTGAACTGAAGTTCCTTGATTTGATTGAGTGGATGATCGCTAGGATTGATGCCCCTCTTGACGATATGGTGCGTCAAGTCCACTGCATTCAGCAATTCGTAGTACTTGAGATTCTTCTTAATGTCGTAGGAAGTGGTGGCCTGTTGATGTCCATGCACTCTGTCCACCGGAGATTCCTTGATTGAGACAAAGACTCCCACGAGTAACAAAAACCTTATCCTCCCAATCTCAGTTAGCCTCATCGTCATCGTCAACTTTGAACACCTGCTCAAGACGAATTATAATTTATTGTTTCACTTTTATGTCAAAGTGCAACGTTTACCAGACTTGTATAATCAACTGACGATGACAATGTCCATGCTTTTGTAGGTTTTTAGAAGAAAATTAATATTCTTCAATGATTCTTTTAACACAACAAATGTACATATGTTTTCTCCATTCAAATCGATGATGGGGGAAGGGAAACTTGGGGAAAGTGGAGAAAGCAAAGTAGAACATTGGAAAAAGGAAGGAAAATCAGAATTTTAATCGTTTCGCATTCGGGTTCATGAATCGGTCGGTACTTGAAGAAAGCAATTTTGTGGTCATTGTCAGAATTCAATTATTTCAATTGACGCATAACATTTTTTCTTTGTTCTCTTGTTGTGTGAGATTCTGCTAAAATTCAAGTTCAAAAGCAAGCAGCAGCAGTGAGAATTTTATGGCTAGTCAAAATTAAGGATGTAACAACATTTGCGTCGAGACCTTTAAATATTATTGTAAATCATAGTAGCCTTCATCAATTAGCCGCAAAGTGCAGGGAGGATAAACCTTGACTTTGGGTTTCGACATGATCGATATCCAAGTGATTCATGGCGTCCCTTACATCTGGAATCCAGAAGGTAATTTCATTCAACTTTTAAAAGTATTATGCCGGTTGATCTTCAACTTTCGTATTTTTACAGACTGGCTGAAATTACGGACGGAGCAAAGAATGCTTCCACGCTTGGATGGAGCCCTGGGAGCGTCGGTTAATGGAAGGGTCAGATGGGCTTTGCCCTTTACCTTGAGTACGGTGGAAGTTCAGTACTTGATCTCAGAAGGAATTGCCAAAACGATTCATGCCCCCTCTCTTTATGACCTCAACTTCTCGGTGGACGAAGGGACTTTGGAGAAGAGGAATAAAGAGTTGGAAGAAAAGCAGGTAACGCTTCTGGAGACACTATATATGGGGTACCCAAAAGATTTGAAGTCTCACTTTTCCCAACTTATAGCTAGAGGAGTTCAAAAAGAACAGAAGAGAAGTCTTAGAATTTTATGCAGACCACATCCTAGAAGAAAAGCGAAAGAAGGGGAAGCTGATTGACGAGGGTGCCTTAAATAAAGAAGACTTCGTAGAAAAGGAGCTTGCCAAAATTACCAATTTGCCATTAAAGATGAGTCAGTTACATTTAAGTAAGCATCTTCATGTTTCCACCCCTTGCCCTTAATCAACTAGCGTGCAAGTCTTATTGGCATGCTATGTATTTCGGTAGGTGATCCATGGTTGGAAGAAAGTGACTACATTCCATTCAACTTTCCACCACCCAAAACCTACAAGGATAAGTTAAGGTTTCGTGTATTCGAAGACTTTCATAAGCGCAGACAGTATTGGATCTCGCCAGGAATTAAGTTTGGAGGAGACTTTCTTGCATATCCTGGTATGGGAGATAGTGTTTTAGAGCAATCGATGCATTTTGCTTCCTGACCTGACGACACTTTGTTTTTGTTTTACAGGGGACCCCAGCGAGTATCACTCGGAGTTCATTATTATATGCCCAGACCAATTTGCAGCCTTGAACGAAGCTTGTTTCGCTTCTCAATGTCGTCTTGCTCACACTGTTCGAAAGACTTTACTTATAGCCAAGATTGAAGAAGAAACGCAGCAATTGAAATATTATGTGCCTAGTCATAAAATGATTGACAATGAAGTGCCATGCACCCTGACTTCTGAAAATAAATAAGAAAGCGCAGCAAAACTTTTGGTACATTTTTATCGTTTTATTGACCATGTACGAAAAGGTGATGATAAAACAAGTTAAATCATACGTCTCAACAATTCGTTAATCTTATCTTCACGGCATCCAAAGTCACCACCTTCTACGAAATGGTTCGTCTTCTTTCTCCATCCGCCGGTTGGAGTGTTCAACTGTGCAAAAAATAGTAGCGTTAAGAATAGAATGTTGTTCCCGTGTTAAAATGTAGGTCACTTACTTTGAAGGGCCACAAGAAGTTGGAGGCATACTTGAAGTTGCTTCCGACCGTGAAGATTTCGTGAACCAAGTCCTCCATGCAAATGATGTCCTTCCTCCCCAATCGACTTTCAATGACGGAGTTTGATGTCAGAGGGGTCCTTCTGTGATCCACCTTGGCAAACCCACGTTTGTAGATGAGGTGCCTCACAGTCGTCAAATTTGGATAACCCCAAGTGATATATGGCTCACAGATACGAAGCATGTTAATTGTGGCCTAAACAAAGAAGCACAAAGTTAACAACAAAGAAAGAGGTGTTAAAGTGATTTGCAATGAATGATACACACCTTGTTCAACTTGACGAACACTCCGTTGTTAATCTGTCGAAGACGGAACAGTTGCAGGGCCTTCCTCACTTTGGGATGAACCTGGTTGATACTGTAATCAAGAACACAACATTGAACATACTTTTCATAAGGAAACCACTGTAAGGCTAAAAACCTACCCTCTGATTCTCATCACGAAGGCCAACTTGGGCTCTGCTGGGACGTAATAGTTGCCCCTATTACGAGCTTGTCTGGCGAGCCGAATCTCATCCCTTTCCTTGCCCCTGTACTCCTTGACGTACTGCTCCGCCCGCTTGAAAATCTTGACCTTCTTGTTCCTTCTCAACCTCCTCTCCTGGTAAGTCAAACACAATAATATTATTCCTCTCTCATCGTCGGGTTTAGTGTACTTACCTTGGCGGCCTGCTTGACCTTCAGGGCCACAGAGACCTCGTGCTTCTTCCTCCTCTTCAAAACGGACTCTGGGACAGCAGGGAGTTTCTTCCCGGTGGGCTTGGCTGTCTTCGCCCCCACTTTTGCCCTGCAATATATAAATAATGAGCCTCTCCCCTCACACCTCAAAAAGTCAATCCAACTTACTTATCTGTCGTCATTGTCACTTATCCAGGACAAAGAATCTTTTCAAAAAATGAACCTGACTGTGCAACAACTGAACGAACGGTGTGCCGAGCCGACTGCTGTGACTGGGACATGCATGGCATGCACGACTTGAGTCTCTGCGGCTTTTGACTCTCTCATCCAAGCGCAATGTTCAAATTCTGGGGTATCGTGATACAAGGATTCTTCTTGCTTTTTTGCTTTTACCACAATGAATAGACGCTTTTATTCTTCTCAAATAAATATTTTACTTTTTTTGTCACAAATAAATACATATGGATAAGGGTGCGCTTATCACGTTTGCACATACAGGAAATACATGGCTGACTATATGACTGTCTAAAGATTAATCGTCATCATCATTTTTCAGAGTCTTTTCACGGTTTTATACATTTACATTTTTTTTAGGTATAGGTAAATCTCAAATCAAGGGTTTTTTTTGCATACATAACATACATATTTTCTTGGCGGACACGAACATCCATTTTTTATCCCCTTTATTCTGTAAGCTTGTTAAGTGTAACAAATAGACCAATATAAATTGGTACGTTTTTATATTTTTGAAAGTACGGATGTATTTTATCATACACTTTAACAGTCTATAGTCTACAACACATAATATCCAGAAGAAGCAGAGAACCATAAGC
>JAQIWU010001919.1:0-14127 GCA_034696445.1 Isotomiella minor
CAAGACTGCTAATTAAGAAATAAATTAGATTAGATTTTAATTAAAAGGATGTTAAGTAGTAAGTATTTATAAGTAGGACGTTCGAAGAAGAGAAGCGAAGCGTAACCTGGTGAATGGATGACAATCGTTGTTTTAAGAGATGAGGGAAAGTTTTCAGTTTTTGGGGACTTTCTCCTTCTGCTTGCTTACATGGATATCTGTTGAAGGAAAGTTTGTGTTTTAATTAAGAACCAAGGATGATGATGATGGGCGTGAAAGTATAAGGAGATTTGTGTAAGAAATTCAGACATGCCTTAGAGCGGAGGAGAGAAGCAGGTTGCTTGTGACGTTAAGAAAAGATTATTTCTTTAATGTTTTACTTAATTAAATCATGTATCATGGAACGGGACATATTTCAGAAAAAGTAAAACTCTAAATACAACAGAAAAGTAAAGCTGCACTTTTACTATGCTACACCATTATACAATGTGCACATAATAGAGGAGCATTTAGAAAAAGACCGATAACTTTTTTGGCCTTTTCACGGTTGTCAGTTAACTCAACTTTAGCTCTGAATTGAGTCTTTTAGAGGGGGTTTTAGTTGAGCTAAAGTAAAGTTGGCCTGCATTCTGGACGTAAAAAGCTTCTGCTACACATAGTGAATGAATGAATGGCTGAATAGAACTTTGATTGACGTAATTTCACCCATAATCAGAGAGAAAGCAAAAGAGAGAGAGAGACTGCGGAAGAGAAGAGGAAAAGAGTTGCGGAAATTTTCTCTTTCCGAACGGACACAGGGTGGAAGGAAGGCAGTTCTTGTCGCCCTCAACTCCATTTCCTTCAAATTTCCAAATCTAATTCTTGGCTTTTTTTTTCAGTAACTTACTTTTGAGACCTTGTGGTCATTCATTCATTTGGGATGGATTTCAAAATTTACACAATTTAGAGAGGGTGAAAGGAGAGAGACAAGAGTACAAAGTTTAGCTTTTTCTCCACGTTGCTCCCCTGAATTTAAACGAGTCTCTTTTATATCTGATGTCAGGTTTTAGCCAAGTGTAATGTGTTAAAGTAACCCGAGGGAGGGTTCTCTCTCTGAATTCGATTTCTATTCTACTGGAAGGTGTAGAGATTGTACCCTATGATACTTTTTGAGTTAAATACAATGCTTTGTGTTGGGGAAAGGCGTTCGTGTTGGTTTTGATTTGACTTGGTTAGTCACTTAGGGTTTGCTTTTATTCGGTTTTCTCTGCTTTTGTTGCCTTTTCTTTCTTTCTTGTGAGTGAAAGCAAGGAAAGTGTAAAAGTAAAGAGTTTAGGGTACGTAACGTATGTGCAAGTGCAAACACCACCACCACATCAAAAACATGCTAACTATGATGTAATGTAAAGTAACAAATCTGCCGTAATGATTATTTCTTCCTATTTTGGAAGAGGAAAGGAAATCAAGGAAATGCAAATGATGGTAATGGGAAGCTCAGTTCCGAAACGACAACGTGCAGTTCCGCTCCTGTTTCTCTCACATTCACATTTATAGGTTTGTAGCTTTAGCTTTTGTATAAACATTGATTTTGATTTCAATTTAACGTAACTTTGGCTCCTTCTTTTCTGTGGATTTTTAGGGTGAGGATGGATTAATGCGGCACCAGAGACTCATTTATTAATTAAGGAGGATTGGATGGAATGGGGTGTTTGAGTTTATGAGGTTAGACACCAAAGTAAAGTGTGAAGTAAATTCAAAGTGATGAAGCTATAAAAATAAGTGTTTCGAATCTAGAGGAAAATGTAATCACGTTAATAAGGTTTTGGTGGATAAAATTGGTTCTGTGGTTCGTGGAGAAAAAAGTGTATTACCTTGAGCTGAGGAGATTCAAAAAAAACCTTTTGCTTTCTATGCATGTTTATGGATGAGAGAAACCCTCCTTTTGTATCATATCTTTGGCAATTTTCTGCGGCATTTTTGTGTCCCAAAAAAAGTCGTTGTAAAGATGAGCTTTCAATTTTTATATAGACCACAGAAGAAATGACAAAGTCTTTTTATCTTTATGGCTAATCCTTTCTTAAAAGTTTAAAGTTATCATCCAAACCAACCAAAAGTGGAAATTGGTTTTGAGAAACGACTAGCCTTTTTCTACATTATTATTGACAATATCATGAAAGGATTGAATTTTTCTCAAGATGCGATGAAAAAGAGTGGCAAAGTTAGGAAAAGAAGAAAGTGTAATCATAATAAAATTTGTAAGAAAGGCCATGTCTCTCCCTTTTAAAAAGGCCTCTCAATGATGAGGATTTTGGAGTGCAAAGTAAAGTCAAGCCAAAGCCAAGTCTCTCCCTCTTCTTTGTCTGAATGCGACAAAAATCGATCCCCACTTGGTTCCCATAGGGACACTTCCGGTTTCACTGGAGAGAAGCTAACTCTACCATGGCATATCCCTTCTTCCTCTGCTCTCACTTTTACTTTTACTCTCTTCTTTCTCCCTGCCACTTTCACTCTCTCTCTCTCGTCTCACAAATTGTGTTGTGTTTTCGGTCTCTCTTCTGAAATGAAGGGAATCAGAAAAGAAAGAAAGAAAGAGGGAAAAAGAATGAGATTTATTGGGTGGAATAATGATGATCTGATGGGATGGGATGGTAAGTAATAATAACACCATTCTTCCCATCCTCTTTTTCCTTATGGCAGACGTCATTCTCCAACTAATGCTTCTCTAGGAGAGTAGGTCAAGAACAGGATTGCAAAATTTGAATGAGTCATAAAGTAAAACAAATAAAGGTAAAAAATTATATGAGTCTAATTTTCATTTGACTTTTGTCTCACTTTCTCTTTTGGAAATGTATCAATGATGGATGATAATAATTGAGATGGAAATAGAGAGAGTAAAAGAGAACAATGATTTTAATGAAATGGGGAAGACACACGACCCCCACACGTGTCGTGTCCTTGTGTACACCATGTCCCCCGCTGATGGGACCGTTGGGCATCGTATCGTCATATCATTCGTATCAGTTGACCCTCTACACTTTTATATAGTGCATAATGGCAGATTATCCACATTAACGCCGTCGTTCGGTGCGTAGTTCTTCATCTGCTGAGCGACTTTTACCATTTCAATCTGTTCCCTGTTCACTTCAACTTGAACAAATCATAATGTATTATTTTATGTACAGGGAAAGTTTCAAGCTTTTACTCTGGTCATGAGAAGGTGAGCATGAAAATGAATGAATGGGTACTCATTCTCTCACACACACGCTTCATGTTGCGAGTCTCAATATAAATGAAATTGGAAATGTATAAAAGGTTGCCCTTTTTCACACCGACAACCACATCATATAAAGGGTCCCCCTTTTTCGGTCTCACGTATATCTAATTCGTGGCTTAACTACATTTCCCTTCATTCTTGACTAGTTTACTTTTATACGAATGATTTGACTCTGTACGATTGAATGGGAATATATTACATATTATGACGGTTTTATGAAGAAAGAAAGGTTGAATTAGGAAGGATATAGAATCATGAGAGAGAGATAAAGTTCAAGCTCATATTTCATCTCATTCAAGTAAAGTAAGCGACCACCGTCTCTATTTTGATTCATGTGACAGGGACCATATTATCATTATTTCACTCTATTCATACGATAGGATAGGATACGCACTTGACTTTCCTTTAGAGAAGAAGAGGACCACCAATCGACTGTTTGCGCAACAGAAGTGACTTGACAAAGGCGAACAACCTGCTACATAAAAATCCTCAAATTCTATATCCCATTTTTAGGGTTTGTTGATTTCTAACCTAAGACAGGAAGCTAAAGTGGGGTAAAGTGAGACAATAGTATAAAAGCGACTGTTTAACACGAATAAATGCTTAGAGAATGTTACTTTATTACAATCTTAATTAGAACTGAGGGACTGGCGAAAGGTGTTGTCATAAATTATAATAAAATACCTCTAAAAACCTTAACGTGTTGAAAGTGCGGACCTTAAGCACATAACAACATAATGTGGAATGCGTGATTTGATTTGTAGCATGGAAGTGTGTAAAAGTAAGTACTTTCACTTTCTGTTAATACGAACAGACAGACATAATAATATAAAGGGTTCATATACTTCATTTCATTTTCCTTTTCCTCTTCTGACTGAGAGAGAGAGAGAGAGAGAAAAGGAGGAAGTAGGATGAAAGATTGATGACGGCCTGAACACTGGGCAGTTAGATAAGTTGTAAGTTAGAGAAAGTCGTGGTCATTGGTTTGGTAGTGTTGAGCTTATCATCATGTTTCTCGGCCCGGGCGACTCTCTCGGGCGTCCGATTCCCTTTTCTAGCTTCCTTCCTTAACGGATATATGGCTCACCGTTATCCAGTTCCGGGCCGCATCCGGGCCTCCTAAAATACCAAATACCCGCTTGTCTTATGCTGTATGTATGTGTGTCGCCTTAAGAGAGAGTGAAAGTTTACCAGTTGGTGTGGGGGAAGAGGAAGGAGGGCTTCCACAGCCACTTTCCCCGGTTCCATTGGTCTTTCCGGTGCTCTTGACACTCCCTTCGCCCCTTCCACTCCCCACACAGTCTCTCAAACTCTATATATTTTTCCACACTTTAACTCCTTCTCTGAACCACGTGTTAAACCAAATTTCCTCTCACTCTTACTCACTCAGTCATTTTCATATCACTTCTCAAAAAAGAAAGCTCATGAAAAGAAGGAAAAAGGCAAGTGTGGCAGGCAAGAGAGCTTAAGTCTTTCTTCTTCTTCTTGGCACGCCGGCGCCTTCCTTCCTATTCCATACTAATAAGAGACTTTTCTCCTTTGTTTTACGGACTTGACTTTCTCCGTCTTGCCCGGATTTTTTCTTGTCGGATTTAAGTCAGTCACTTGAAGAGAAAGCTCACAATGACTCTTGTTGTTGAGAAGAGGTGTCTGTGGAAGTAAAAAAGTGGTGGTGAAAGTGATTGATTGTCTTTTTACATATCCTTCATATACGTTCTTGCGTCATATCATCATCATTTTTTTTAAGTGCAAAAGATTACGATTTAATTATCATCAAGGGTTCAATTAATTACACAAGTATTTCCCAAAATTAATAAAGAAGTATACGAATTAAAAGAGGATGTTGGATATAAAATCTTCCGCCGAGTATTTCTCCAGGACAGGGTCCTTGACAAATTTTTCCATGCTTTTGGCAGGTGTGTTTTTTTGGTTAATTAATTAAGTATATTGTATTAATAATCATAGAAAATTAAGTATTCTTTTTTCTGTTTTTGCAGATTCGACCTACAAAAGTGCATGGGGTGCTGCTCATCCATCGACACAAGCCCAAAGTAAGTCTACAAATTTCTTACGTTACGTATGCAATATTATGCATGTTTACAAATTTAATTTTAAGTGAAAAGAGTTATGCATCTGAATCTACTTTCATTTCATGAATTCATACTCATTCATTCATGAGAGAAGGGCGAAATAAGCAAGGAAATGTTATGGGGAAGAAAAGGAGATGAGGCTATATGGCATGCAGTACAGTAGTGTCTATCTGTTGTCTGTGTAAATCTATTTCCTGTTTCCAAAAAGATAAATGAGAGGGAGACGGGCATGGACTCTGACTCTGACTCACTTGAGCAGTCGACAACAATACTGCATACTTTCTGACTTGGCTTAGCTCACATCAAGTAAAGTCTCAAAATCACAATAGAATGAAATATATAGAGGCAACAGTCTCTATGATGTTGTTTTATAGGGAAGGAGAAAGGAAAGAAAACTTTGTTGCAGTTTTCATTCTTATTCTTCCATTCCGAAACTTAACTTGGCTTTCACTCAGCAATCCAAATTGTGTAGGAACCGAATGGATATGCATGCAATGTGACGCTATAGATTTAGATTCTCCGCAGCAAACAAATGGTTTAAGAAAGAAGGAAAGTAGAGAAAAACGTGCAAGAGATAAGTATATAACAACATGACTATTATTGCACTGTAAATACAACTTTCACTTCACTTCAAAACCCGACTCTCAGAAATGAATGAAAAGAAATAAGGAAAAAGGAATCACGCCTTCACTACGTCGTTGTGAAGAACGAAATCCAAAATATGTTTCTCTTTTGCTGCACGTAACAGTTATGGTTTTATATTCTCTCCTTTCCTCAAACCTGGAGGAAAGGAGAAAGCAGAAAAGTGGTACAAATACATACAAGCATACAAAAATAGCTACTTTACTTTCTTTCTCTGCATGACTTGACTTGCAAAAGAAAAAGGTATATAGCTACCTTGGTACATATATTGATACCTTGCAGCACTTTTACTGCACAAAAGGAAGAGATATCTGGACCTAAAATCAGTGTTATAGGAAACAAGAAATTGAGCATTGCGGAATGTGAATATTATAGGTATTTTGTATGAGTGTTTGCAGTCATTGGCTTTTCGCTGATTTGAGATTGGAATTGGAAAAGGAAGTTTTTGGGAAGGGGCCTCTTCTTCTTCTCTAATGTAATAACAGAACATTTCCTGACATTTTGCCATTTAATAGATAGCAGCAAAAGCGTTTTCGATCGAGGGTTGGGTTGGGTCATTTCCTTCCGTGCTGTCTGTGGTTGTTGTTGAGTTGATGCTCCTTCCTACTGAAGATTTGTTGAATTCATTACAAACTCTAGCTTCATCCTTTGGTATTTTGTAAGGTTCAAAAGTCAAATCAAAATAGTGGGAATTGAGAGAATCTCGTTTCGGAATTGAAATGAAATGATGATGATGCGAATGCGACAGAATTTATCAATAAAACAAATAATAATAAGGCACCAAATCTAATTTTGACTCAGCGTTCGTTGAGCCGAGCCACTGTCACCAAAAAAGGGATGATGAGGATGAGGGAAACATCAACTCATTCATTCTCTCTGCTAAATCTAAATCGAATTGTATGTAATCACAAATCATGATGATGACGAAATGACATGAAATGACTTTCGTTATGGTTTGGTTTCTTCTTGGTATTAAAACCTCAATATATCGTCCTTTTAAAATTGTTCAATCTGGTAGGGTTTAGAAGCTTGGAGAAAGTTAAGCTTTTGCAGTGTTAAGAAGTCATAAAAAACAACACCGTGTTTTTCACATCTCAAAACATATGAGTGTCAAATCTAAGACTTGTTTAATAAGATCAAAAGGAAATGAGAAACGGAGAGCTGTTTGTACAAGACATATCCATCCATCCAGTGATAAAAAGCCTCAAGGTGCAATAATATTTTGTAGAATTTGCGTGTTAGGAAAGAGCAAACAAAATCTTTTCTCTTTTGCGTAACGACTGATTGTCAGCAATAACACAAGCCAATTCAACACATAAAAATAATGAAATGATGAGAGAAAGGAATTGTTGAGCCTTTGGTTTGTGAAATTTAGATTTATTTAAGGTTTTAGGATGAGTGAACATTTTCATTTTCATCATCATCATCAGAGATCAAAGAAAAGGAAGAAGCGACACCAACAAACCAAACCACACCCGCCTCCGGGGTGTTTTTGCTGGTACTTCAAACGAAACCAAAACTTTTGGATTTGTCAACCACACACCAACCCGAATTTACTAAATTTAAATTATTTAGGATTTACAAAGGCACAGGAAAGGAAGGAGGTGGGGCTTTTTGGTTTTGTTTTAACGAACTATGATCATCATCTTGTACAAGAGGAAAAGGCGTTTAATTTGAAGTTTTGAAAGCTCAAGTCTTCAATTAAAGAAGTGTTCAAAAACTGACAACTGAAAATTAGAACATACATACATATTCTTGGTGTGTTAGCTGCTTTTTTCTCACTTTTTGTCTGATATTCTTATCCTGCAACACGTTAACTTCCACACAAAAGTCGAAAAACTCCCTCAAAATGCGCGTTCAACCCGGGATTTTAGTTAATTTTTGAAAAACCCGACATTTAAAACCTCAAAACATTGACCAATGAGCAAAAAAATAGCACAGTTAATGTAAATCACGTGCAAAAATTGGATGCCTCGGGTGGGATTCGAACCCACGACCTTCGGTTTACGAGACCACTGCTCTACCCCTGAGCCACCAAGGCGGATTTACTGAGCTCAGACACACATGCCTTCCCTTGCTTTACCCACTGCTTGCTATAGCAACACTGCTGCTGGAGCAGAGAATCTGGAAATTCTGCACGCATTATTTGTTGCGTTTCCATGGCATTCTATGAAGAAATGCCTGACCAAAAATACGTATAAAATGTTGAATTTAGACACTTATCACAACTTGGTTTAGTAGATTTGAAATTGAATGAAATCGAGGGAAGAGAATTGAATGGAAAGAAGAAAGTGCAGAGGCAGAGAAAGATAGCCATTAAGCCCATTATGTTTGCAATTAATGTTTCTATTCCATCATGAGATTTTTGGTCTGAGAGTTCTCTTGTAGTAAAGTTAACCCCTCTGAATCTCTATTTTCTGAGGGTGACTTAACTGACTAAATTGAGCCAGTTCCTTCATTCAGCCTTTTTCTCTTTGACTCATTTTCATTCCATTCTTTTTTCCTCTCTGTGTGTCATGTCATTCATGTCGATGTCATCTCATCATATAAAATCACTTCTTCTTTTTTCATTTCATTCCATCTCAACGCACTTCACTTGCGTTTTGATTTTCATACAAAAAACACTTTCACTTTCATCATCGTCCTCCTCCCTTTCACAAAGGAAAGAAAGAAAAGTATAAAGTGAAGCAAATCATCCGATGTAAAAGAGTTGAGGAGATATGTTTTTCTATACCCTTGGATGGATGCATGTATGTATGCCATTTTTGTGTGCTGCTTGATTGATTGGCAGTGTGAATTTGATTGGTAATTGTGTCACGATAGATACTTGAGGATTTATAAGTGCAATTTGCATTGAATGTTAAAATTAAAGTCTGGATTTGACAATCTTTTGAAGAGTTTTTCAAGTGGACACTTTGAATGATTCTAGAGTTATATGAATGGCCTACAAATTAACAAAGTGGCACTTGCTGTTAAAGTGGTCCATTTATAAAAAGTGACCTTGTTAATTTTTTTTGTATGTATTTTTTCCAGGTTATACAACCAACACACTGACCGGGATGGGAAAGTCGAGCCTAGATGCACACTCACATTTGCGTCAACCAGGTATGTATAACTTTTTAAGCTTAGAGTGAAAAGTCACACAATTTTTGCTTTGCACTTTTATATTATATTGCATTATTTTATGATGTAATGAATGTGGACAAAAGGAAAGAGTCAGAGGATATGTACCATACGTCCGTAGGAAGGAAAGGAAGGAAAGGAGAGATTATATTACGACAGACATTTCTCACTTTATTGTCATTGCAATCAATGTAGCCCTTCCTGAGAACATTTCCGTAATGTTTTGACCTGACTGATCGCAATTCCAGATATCAACGTCCATTATTTTATGTTATGCCTTTTGCCTCGAGGAGAGAGAGTTGTTGATTGCATGATTATGATTACGACCAGGAAAGAAAGGGGAGAGTGAGTGTGCAGGCGTTGGGTATGCATGCTGGACATCATATTTAGCTCAGGTATAGTTGAGAAATCATAAAATCTCACAACGGGTAAAACCTTTGGTTTTGTTTTATATTTATACACCATACACCCACACAAAAGTTAAGAAGGCAAGTGGTTTAAAACGTGTCGTCTCCCAATGCCCCAAATTCCCAGAAAACGCTGGATCTCCACAGTTAATCTACCCACCAAAGCCTTTGTTCACCACTTAACAAACGTCCATTGTAAGAAAGAGTTCATTTGCAGGCAGAAAAACGGACAGGTCGATGCCATAATTGTGTACCTAATTACAAAACAAAATGAGCAATGCTTCCCTGCTTTGCTTGCGTTGCTCAATGCAATAAAAAGCTGATTACACTTACGGTTTTTGATTAATTTAAACTGACCACTGTACCTTTTGTTGTTACATACATACGTCCGGTCCGGTCACAGTACAGTAGTGAATTGATATGACTTTATTTTATGCTGTTTTATTTATAGACCATAGATTATTTATAAACAACACAAAGTTCTTTAAACTTTCTTTGTAATGTTCCATCGACATTCCATACATCATTCTAGATTAACATTTCTGGACTTTTAATTGCCAACTCACTCAACTCAAAGGGCATACAGCTTATATTCCTTCCGTATACACACATTAAGTTTCCGGTTACATGAATTCTAAGCATTTCTATTTCATCGTTTTTGGCACAGGGAGTTCTAAAAGTGACGTGGTCTAAGGTCGTTTATTTAAGCCGAGAGAGTTTTGAAGTGTTAATTAGCATCACAACAACACAAAACAAAAGTCAGAGACTTTTGTATTAGTGTAAAAATATGAAAATGAGCTCGAGGGGCTTTTGCTTTTGCATTTCCCTTTCAAATGCAAATATGTATACTCACCAATTACAGTGCTTAATGTCAAGGCAACTGTCATATACGTTAAGATTAGTTATTCTATACACTTTCTCCTTTGTTTTATAAAATTTATAAGAGGAAACATTATCGATGTTGTTGATGAGGCGAGGCTTCCGCCAAACGATAATTAAGTCAGAGATGAAGAAGACATAAAAAAGTTAATGGGACTGAAGTAATTGATAAAATAAGATGCAATGTGAGACACTATAAAAGAACTGTGATTACAAGAGTGGTCCAAATTTAAGGAAAAAAGCAACCCCATACAAATGAGCAATTAGACGAGAGTCCACACACAAACCCAAACATCAATCCAAATTTGTATCATCGTCATCAGCACGTTATGTTGTTATTTGTGACCCTAGCAGAAACCTTGAATGCTGAACCGTAGAGAAAGAAAGAAGGAAAATTGACTCTCCCCTCTCTCTCTCAATGTTAAGTCATTCATTTGTTGTTCATCCCAAATTTTTGTGCACTTAATGAGATCTTCTTTCATTCCGTCTCCATACAGAAAAAGACTGATCTCTCTCTCTTTCTCTCCCATTCATTCAATTACTTTCACTTTACTTTGGTACTTTTCCTCTCTTCTTGATGAAAGAAGCCTTAACTTAACTCGAGTCCACTACTTCCTTTCTCTTTTTGATTGGCTAACTTCTTTTTTCGTCCATAATAAAGGTCAATTTTTTTGTAATGAGGGCCAGCGGATGATGAAGAAGAAAGTGCATTTTTTTCTATGAAAAAAGGTTGAGACCATTCTTAGAAAAAGTTTCACATTTTGGCAGGATTTTAAGAAGAGATAAGGGATGAAATGAGAGAAGATTGTGCTCCGAGGGTTGATTCTCTTCTTCTTCTTATGTCAATACAATAAAGCTGAGAGAAAGTCATGTTTACTTTCACTTCGAGGTGTACATCTCACTTTCATTATGACTGACTTTGCTTTGCTTTTATTTAACTTAATGTGCCGACATGGAGGAAAAGTGGAGTGAGAGAAGGTTGATGGGAATTAAATCGTCGCATTTAGGGTGGTAAAGTAAAAGTGCTTGGCTTTACGTGGCTCATTGAGGATTAATTGGCCTCTGATCGCTCATTTAGCGACCCTCCACTCCAGAGGGAATACAACATCATCATCATCATCATTCTGTTCATCAGATCATTACTTACTACACTACCGACCCTGACGTTTAGTAGCTTGAGCAAAGCTAATTCTCAGTAAACAAACAAGATTTTGACAGATTACAGATTGCACTTCTTTTGTCAAGTTTGATTTATATTGGAGACCATTTTTTGCAGCATCCTATAGTTAATTTGTAATCAATCAAGGAAGCTTTATACTTGCTACCAGCTTGTTTTTGGCAAACTGCAGTTTGACTGGGCAAATTGCAATTCGGCTATGATGTTTCAATTTGACGTTTGAATTTATGGAATGTAAAATGTGTAAAGTGAAAGCTAAAAAAATGTTGGATTGATTTGAGTCAGTCAAACGTAACATATCTCTGATTTTGTCACACTCTCTATACACCCTCTCAATTGAATTCGTTTCGCTTCACGGACTGGTTCCCTTTAGATGAAAGCGAGCAGAGTTAACAATAAACAAGTTTTTGAATTCAATTCACCTTGGATATGATGGCGTACGCTATGAGATACAAAAGAGAAAGAAAGGGAAAGGATGAAAGAGAAAATGTTTTGTTGTTGTGTAATGTCAATTCGAATGTGTTGTGTACAGAATGTGAATCTTTCTCTCTGGGTTTTTGGTTTTAGAGATGTTATTTGGGTTCTTCTTAATGTAACAAAGGAACCGCAACGTTTTTGATTTTCTCCGTTTGTTTTCTCTTTTCCACTTTACTTTTAAAGGCTTTGTTATTTTCACTCCCTTTGAGCGACTCCTGTTCTCTCCTCTCTGTTGTTTTTGGCTAGAGAAATTGGTTGCAAGTTGCAATAATGGTGACACTGGGTCAAGTCTCATACACACAGTGGGAGAAAGTTGATATAACATTTTTTTTAATTCCTCATTTTTTGTATGTATTTCAGATCCTTACCAAATGTTCGGACCAACGAGTAGTAGGCTGGCTAGTTCAGGTATTTGAAAAACTTATATACCATTTTTCGTCTGTCTCACTTTGCCCCTTTCGGCAAAAGATTTGATTTGTCTCCCTTGTGCAAATAATAAAAAAATGAGCATAGGGAAAGTACTCGTATGTAGAGAAAGTAAACTGACATGAACATAGAACATTCGAACAATTGACGACATGAAGTGAACAATGAGAGAATGATGAGAGAGGAGGTTGAGAGTGAGGCTAGTTTTTTCTTCTCTCTATCTTCTGTGCAAACATAGACCGTTTATTTGCTCCAGTTCATAAAGACTTTTGTGACATGGGGAGTGTGTGTGGACAGTGTCAACAATAATTCCTCCTTTAGCTTAGCTTTTTTTTGTCCATTCATCCTCCACTTCACTTCATGTTTCTCCAGGCAGAAAAATCCAAATGAATGAAGCCCAAAGCAAAGTAAACAGCAAAGAGAAAGCAGAAAAGCCTTTGTCAGTCTATAAAATGATGAATGACCGTTGTCACCCACACACATCCAAATTGTGCACAAATAAAGACGTCAAACACGTCGTCCTTTTTTACATGTTTACCTTGGATGCTCTTTTGATTCTTGGACATGACATTTTTTAAACCCTGATTTTTTATTCTTTTATAGGGTCGGGACAAATCCAGTTATGGCAGTTCCTCCTAGAGCTCCTCTCTGACTCTTCAAATGCAAACTGCATCACGTGGGAAGGGACGAATGGGGAGTTCAAACTCACGGACCCGGACGAAGTTGCGAGGCGGTGGGGGGAGAGGAAGTCCAAGCCAAATATGAACTATGACAAACTGAGCAGGGCCCTCAGGTATATAGGATAAAGAATATAATCTAGGATATACCCTATCTAAGCTTTTCCTTTGTTTTATAGGTACTACTACGACAAGAACATCATGACAAAGGTGCATGGGAAACGGTACGCGTACAAGTTTGACTTCCAAGGCTTGGCCGCAGCCACACAACCCGCGGCCACGGACCCCACAGCCTACAAGTACCAGTCAGACTTCTTCATGTCCAGCTATCATGCAGGTACGTAGATTCACTTTTCACTGATAAAAGTTCATTGTGAGACACTTTATTTATGCAGGAAGTATATTTCCCTCATCCTCCTACTGGGGAAGCCCTGGAGCAAACCTGTACTCTAACATTGCAGCCGCAGCCCCCCACCACCATCACGGGGCCCACGCCATGACCTCCCACTTATCCTCGTACCCCCACTACGCGTGACAGTTGGAGCAACTGGAGTGTGGACAACCTTCAGTCAGTCAAAACTCTATGTCCTACATGAATATGAGTATGCCCCATGTGTCATCCTCCACATCATCATCGGTTCCTCGAAGTCACTCAATGGCGACGAATGCCCTGGACTTTCCCCCATTTCTTGACAACTCGTCGTCTGGTAAGACGACGTCAACGAGTCATTACAACTGCTCTAGCAGTAGTGGAGGTGGAAAGGCTTAAAAAAAAGAATTCCATTCCAAAAAGGACCTCATTTTTTTGAGAATTCAAGCGTGTTTTTTGTAGTTATTAACAAAAATTGAATGAATCATTAACCTGTAAAATAATTATGACATCGTCTACCATCGCATTAAATTAAAGTACGTTAGGACATAAGATTGGAAAGGAATATAGTATTACAAAACAAATCCATAACGCGTATACAACCTTAAATCTACTAACTAGTCGTGT
>JAQIWU010001920.1:0-14123 GCA_034696445.1 Isotomiella minor
AGTACGAAGAGGACAAAATGTTGCCCTTGTGTGTGGGGCACTGGGACGTTTTTTCAAATTGTTTGAGGTGTCTTTCCTTTCATTAAATCACTGACTTTCTGACATTTGAAGAAGAAAAACCAACAGACAGATCGCCAGTCAAATGTTCAGCTGAGGCAATTGAAGTAAACGCATAAGCTATTGAAGATAGCTAATAATGTTGGCTTTAGCTTCTAAGAATTGAGTCATAAAGATATACCTAGCTCACTTTCATTTGGATGGAACGTTGATTCCTTTGGTTTTGGTAAGAAGATGCAACGGTGCGATGCCAAATATTTGCTTGCTATGTTTTTTTTTATTATAGAAAGATCGCAAATGAGAAAGCATTGCAATTGCAGTGACCAAAACTGAAATTATCCTACCGTAACTCTTGAAAGATAACGATATCTACGGATTTCTACTCCTTAAAGCCGTCTGGCAAGTCGTATCATTTCATGGATGAAAACCCTGGCTGGACAAAAAAAGAATAAGACACAACATAACTTCGTCCACCTCAAACCACAACACTCATTACACTATAATTAACCAGTTTTTTTGTACTAAATCCGAAAAGATGCAAAAATAATGAACAAAATTATACCTCGCTCACAACCTTCATCTTTCCTTGTCTATTGTTATGTAAGGCAGAACTGGCAGGAGGACAACAATCAGAAAATTATAAATTAACCAGACAAAAAAACTTGGCGTAAACCTTTGGCAAGTTGGAATGATTTTCCAGTCCTTCTACAGCACTCTGATAAATCAATCATGTATACTAATATTACTAAGCATCTTCTGACCCTACTATTATTCCTTCAGATAACCTTGAGCACCTCAACCGAAGAAGAGCCCTCCGCCTTTTGTTCCAAAAGAGATGCCCCATTCCTGGTGGACAACCCATTCACCAATGCGGTTGACAAACCATCTGGCGACGATTCGTCAACGGGGCAAGAAGAAGCAGTGTAAGAATTTTCATAAATAGCTTATATAAGATCTGACATAAAGTTTCTATATTTCCAGAACGATTAGCACAGCTCAGGAGGATTCTACAGACAAAACTGTGCCCCCTGACGCAATTCCCAAATGTTCCATTACCCACGCCGAACTCGTCATGGGTCGATGGGAGAACGGGTCGGTGGACAGGATGGTGGTGGTGGCGACCACCCCCTCCTCCCTGCCTGGGTTAACATGACAAAGGCAAAGCAAGGCCAGGACTGGGCTAGGGATCACATCACCCTGGTCTCCGGAAGCCACATCTTTGGCCTCATGTTTGTCCTCTCCTTCCCCGACCTGAATGCCGTCCTCCTCTTCACCAATCAGTCGGATACACCCCTGAGGGCCATAAAGCGGTACGCCTCCAACATCCAACAGGTGAACACTTGGTACAATGGGACGCTCATCGCCACAAAGGACGACGTCCTGGCCTCCATCTTGCGCGTCCGTGGGCTCCACAAGGCCGCGATGGACGGTGGCAATTACCGAATGCACACCCAAGGCATCCCACTCATCAACCCTGAGCTCTACGAGCGAATTCAAATCGACGAGAAAATGTGGGCAGCGTTCGAAGAAGACTTGAAGGCTTCGGACATCCCCCAAAAGTCTAGGGTCATGCCGGACTCTTACATGGGTCGAGATGGGAGTTACTTTTCCGTGAACCAATTCCAACAAGCGATGACCCAGTATGCATTCGTCGGGTTTCCAGTCCTATTTCCAGAGAGGCTATTCCTCTTCGACACCAAGGATGAGGACTTGGAAGCCTTCAACCACTTCTGGGCCGTCGTAGGCTATGCCCTAGGGATCAAGGACGATTACAACGTGGCCCTTCAGCCGAGCTTGAGGGAGACAAGGGAGTATTACCAACACATCTTTGACACTTGGTACCTTCCCTCCCTCTTCAATCTGGATTTCTACACCAAAATCATGTTAGAAGCACAAATGAAGGGCTTTGAACGCATTGACGACATCCTGACCCCAAAAACCCTGTTGCTCCGAATGCTTCGGGACATCGTAGGCATCCCAGTTCCCAACATGATGAGGAACCTCGATGCAAAGGATCATGCCAAGATGGCACAATTCCACATCAAAGGACTCAAAGGTTTCGCCCAAAAGATTAAGAAGGATGTCACACAAAACATCAAGAACAAGCTTGGGGAGATATTTGGCTAACTAAATCATTGATGTAATACTTTCCCGAAAAATAAAGATGTAGAAAATCTGAAATAACATAATTTTGAAACCGCTTCATTTTTCTAATGGCATTATCATGTTTTAGTGCTTACCACAATCATTTCCCTAGCCGATCAGTCGTAAGTTAGTAATTAGTCTTCACATCTACCATGCCGTCCTAAAGACAGTGAATACCTATAAAACATGCAAAACGCCTAGATCTAGTGAAGTACACCTCAACTCGTTCACTTTTTTTATCATCACTTTCTGTAGATTGGCATCGCAGAGTTAAAAAAAGAACTCGCTTTGCCTTGCTAACAGCATTACTTTTTCGGTCGGTATAAAAGTGCTGACTTTCTCCACTACCTACCTACCTACCTTCCCTACAGGATAAACTTCATTTCATCATGGATGCTGTGAGTGCATAAACGACCATTTTCTCTCTCTACACAACTTTTATCTTTACACGAGGAAAGAGAAAGTCAGTGATATTGCTTTTCATTTCATTTCAAAGGAGGAATAGAGTGAATGTGGATCGAATGGTCATTTGCATTTTACGTCCAACTTACTTACTTTCACCATAGGCAAATGAAATGAAATGCTTTACCTCACATTCGTGTACCTAAAATACTTTTACTATTATTATTATTATTGACGATCCTATCTTCTGTGAGAGCGTTTTATCGTCATCATCATCATGCATGTTGCACGTGCTTTCTCTTTCCAGAGACCAGCGTCACATCACATCACATGCCTATCGGGGACTCAATGAAACGACAACTCTCTCGGTTTTAGGATTTGATTTGATTTAATACCTATGCCAAATTGCATTACGTTAGGTTCTCTCACTTCAATCCAGTCCTCAAAAGTGATGATGAACTACCTAAAGTGAAATGACGTATGTCCCTCTCTCTCTCTCTCAAAGACGTAAAAGGCTTAAATTAAATTCATCATGACTGACTTAAGTAAGAGTCGACTAAAACTAAGCAATTTTAACGTAAGGTATTTGAATGGAGAGAAGAAATTGGAAAGTGAAAGTCGTGTGTTTGAAGCTGCTTTCTCCTAATCCAAGCTACATACCCTCTGTCCAATATTTCTCTGCAAGAACTGACAATTATGGAAAATAAAGGCTGTTTTATGCGAGGCATAGGTGCTTTAATTAAAGTAGGGAAGACACCTTGAAGTTAGATACGTACACTTTTGGAGAAAGCAGCAACTTGTTGGGTTGCAAGAACCTAAAGAACCCAACAACTTTCCTTTTCAAGGCTGTCTTTATTTCTTTTTTATTTTATTTGGTCTGAGCATGCAATTTATGTAATTCACTCACGTCCTATGATACTCTGTTTTTTTCTTTTACCTTTTTTCCTAGTAGACATATTGTTCGTGTTTATTTTTATTGTTTTTTCCTTCTGCCTCTATAAACTGTTTAAAATAAAACCTACATTCCAAACAAACAGGACGCAGGAACAACAAGTAACTGGGGCTGAGAAGACAGAGGTAATAAATCCAGTTCAGTTCAGTATTTCTCTGGGAGAAAGCATAGTAGGAATAGGAACTGTGTGAAAGCACGAAATCGAATCGACCGACATCCCCATAAAGAAAGCTAGTGCGAGTGAATTGAGTGCATGGGATATTTGTTAGGAAAGAAGAAGGAAGACTGACTACTTGTGGCGTGCCTTGATCGGAATCTCTCAAAGGAAGTAAGAAGAAGACTGTTAATAATTCCTCAAACCCTGGCTGGCTGCACCTAAGCCCTTCTTTCATCTATCTAATCTGTCTATCTAAGCTGTCTAAAAGTTAGTAAATTTGAGCACGTTTAGCATTGAGAGTCGGGAGAAGGAATGAGGAAGGCTTCTACAAATCAATGAATGACAAAAGGATTGGATTTATTGCAAAATTTCAGTCGTATTTGGTTTTGATCTACCTTAGCTCCTGTCCAGAAGAGTTGATGAAATCTGTTATGGAAAGAGAGAAAGTGATGTGGACATCAGGACAGATGGAACTGTTTGTTTTTCAAAAGAACGACATCAAAATGATTGCTTGCTGTGAGCATTAAATTCCAATAACAATGTTCGATTCGATGGTATCTGGTGACTGCTTTTAAGTGTGTTATTATTATCTTCCTCGCCTCCTGGTTGCAGAAGCTTTAGTTTCATCATCAGAGAGAAAATGGATTTGATTTGATGGTTATATATTATAACAACGGTGATGAAACTCAACGCCGTGTAGCTTTTGTTTTGATGACCAGTAGTTGATGGAGTAGATGATGGAGAAGAACATGCTTGGCAAACCAAACTTGAATCAGAACTTTAGATTTCTAATCCTGTTTTTATTTCAAGTATTATATTTCTTACATAAAATATTATTACAGTCAATTGTTAATTGTACGTTTAATTTTTTGTCACACATGTTTCTTTCCTGTACAGAATAAATGTTGATCTGGTCTCTATTGTTGGATCTAATAAGCTATACTTTGCGTACGTTATGAATAGCACACTTTCAACTTTCACTCGCTAACGCTAACACTCTCTTCTATCTACGCAATTAAAGTCAATTAAATATCACCAATCTCCTCTAGCCAAAGACCTTTACACTTGCACTACCAAATTTTAATTATCTACAAGAAAGTCAGAAAGGAAACATCATCAATTCATTACCATTCATACTAGGTAGTTTAAACAATACCTACCGTAACAAAGCAAATAAGTTTTCTTCACCATAATATGTACTCTTAACTTTGCTCTACATATGACATAGTATTTCTCTTTGCTGGAAACGGCCTTAAAGTGACTTCTTAAGCATCGACGACTTTGTCCAATTGTGAATCCCACTTTCCCCGGTTTTAAGTTTTAGAGGTGACGTCTTGAAAGAGAAAGAGAAAGCAATATGTATTAGATACTTGATTATAATTGCCATAAATGAAGCTTTAAATGGAATCTCATATTCCAATAATTCCAATTGTGTCAATGCCAATAATAATAAGTATTGAATAACCTCATTGAAGTGTCATTGACGCAATAATTACTGGACTTCCAATCCATCCATCCATCCATTATTCAACTATACCTTTCCCCACTTTAAGAAAGGTTTGGCTCCTCTCTCTCATATCTCATTCAATTAATTCATGGCCCACTTCACTTTACTGCTTTCATTTATCATTTTGTTTAGTCCTCCAAGTGTCTATAACCAATTTACTGCTCTCTCATAAAATACAAAGCATGAACTCACTGACTGTGGGAGATAGTCAGTGGAGAAAAGCTATCTATTTATTTGTTAGAGAGCCTGACTCGTTTTCCCCACTTTACTTTCACCTACCTGAGATAGGACACCGTTCTCCTCTCTCCTTTAGTCTCTTACCTTCTAATTAATTTAGACTATGAAAAGAGAGGATGGTGAAATGAAATGAAATGAAATAGAATCCTATTCTATTTCTTATTCTTGTTACTACTGAGTCGTAAAACGTTAAAAGAGAGTTTAATTTTAGCTTCTCGTGGAGATACTTTCATTTCAACAGACTTTCCACCACCTCCTTCAAACTTTACAGGACTACGGATTAGGATGAAGAGAAAGCTGACAGAAGGTGTACTTAATAATCTCTCTTTCCTTCAATGCTATTCTGAGAGTGTGTCAACTGAATAAATTCAAAGTCTCATCCCATCCCATGGAGAAAGTGAAAGTCTTCCTCTGTTTCTATTTCTAGTCACTCTTTGTTTTATTTATGCACGTTTGTGACGACCTTGTAAACACACAAAACAGCTTTAAGTGAGCATCATCATCTTCACCCATTTGTTGCTCGAGGAAGGAAGGAAGGATAGAAACGTTTGCAGAAGAAAATGCCATTAGAGAGGGATATAAAGTAATCAAAGTGATGCGATGGTGCGTTCCATTTACGTATGACAAACTTCTTCTCCTTCCTGCAACATTTATTAGCCAGGATTTCATTTCATTTCGTTTCAGCGTTACAGAAGAGATGAAGATTAAAACTTCATGAGTTTAAGCGTAGACTAAAGGGACCTTGAAAGACACACACATTCCATTCCATTCCTGTGTTTGCTTGCCCTCGTTAGTTTAGTTTAGAAGAAGAAGTATTTGTTATTACCGGATGTTCCTTTCCCTTCTAACCAAGGCATATTTACTTTGATGTGTTTGCTTCGAACAAACTGCATGCATCTCTGAAGCGAATAAGTACACTATCTATTATTCCATTTGACACACAGGGTACTCCTCACAGAAGGAAGGAAGGATTCATTCTCATTCACTTTCACTTTCACTTTCGGGTAAAATGAGAATTTTTCAACGTCTCCTTTTTGCATATAAATACATATTTTTTTTGAAAGAAAGAAACATGACGCATCAAATGACAGAAAATGACGTGAAATGCGAAATGAAATGTGAGAGATTCTATAGGGAAAAAGATGAGATGAGATGAGACAAAATGAAATGTGAAATGTTGGAAAACTTTCTCCCTCTGCGAGAGTGCCGCTGGCTGTGATTCGTTCTCATTTAATATGGAAATCATGTTTCCGGTTTACTTTCTCCCAGTCAAGCCTTTTTAGGACAGGTATAGACATAGACACTTTCTCTAGTTTCCGGTGAAAGTTTCCCTTCAAACTAATATTCGTCAAGTGAAGTGAGGCTCAATAATTTCACAACAAATTATAAAAGTTGAAATCGAATGTTGTCCTTTTTTACATTGTCTTGAGGCTATAAATACAGTTCCTCTTAAAAAGCTCTTACCTTAAGTAGTTTGGCGTTTAAACGGTGCCAATATGTAATGTTTGAATTATCCTCGGCTCGAAAAATATCTTGTGTGTTTGTATATAAATTTTGAATTTTTAAGGGAGGTTTTTGTTGAAGACGCGTTAGTTGTTCTTCTTTTTTACAAGGCGAGGATCGTATGTTCATGTCGCACTTCCATGTAGTCTGGATTGTGTGTAATCTCCTTGATCATATCCTTCAGTAAACTGTACCGAGGTATCATTGGGTAGTACTTGGAAGAAACGTACTCCCCCTGGAAAGGAAAAGATATAAAAAGTCCATTTGTTTGTGGAGGATGTTCTGGCCGTAATTAAAATCTCTTTTATATTTTAAATTGAAAGGTCGTTGAAAGTGATTGAAAGTCAGGGGGAAAACCTTCTAATCGTTTCCCCATTTCCTCTTTGAATGAAAGGAGAAAAGTATAAAAAAAAGCAGTGTTTGCTTCAATCAAACTTTCTTCTGATGAAGGGTAAATAAATACCTTCATCAATTTCCTTCTCGATTAAACAGATACATTCCTCAAAAAGTCTTTGGAAGAAGAAGAAATTCAAGAGAAAAGAAAGAAAGGTCGTTTTACTTTTCTTCAACAAAAGAGTAAATAGACATTCCTTCCTGGTCCTCCAGTCTCAAAAAGAAAAGGAATGTTTTAAATTAAGAAACATTCATTTGAGATATTTCTTCTTTTCTTCATCCTCAAGGGATTTTATATTCTTTGAGAAACTTTCACCATTTAAAAATAGAATCCTTACCGTAAGTTCCCTGATTAAGCTTCTCAGTCCCATGTATCGTTTCAGAAGACGGTAGAGATCGTTAATTAATTGTGTGTTTTCTGCATCAATCTGAGTTGATGTCATATCTATAAAAGTGTAGAATTGTTATAACTGAGATTTCATTCATTCTTTCATTCATTCTTACCCTCAAGCCTTTCTCTTTCCTCTTTGATTTTTTCCTCACTCTCAATCGGCTTGTCTCTATCGGCTGGCTTTACCTGGACTTTCTCCAGTGCGGAGCAAGCCCGAAGGACGAATGCCGGGACGGCCTCTCCTTTCTCTTGACGGGGGACTTCAAGTAATGTCCAGTACTGCTGTTCTAGACGTACGACCTCCTACAAAAAAATCCGACACCCCCCAGAGAGAAAACATATCTATTTCAAGATTTCTTTCTCGGATTTCACTCTCACCTTTATCATAGATTTCAACAGGGGGTAACGCTGGAATGGATTTCTCACTTCCTTTGACTTTTCATACTCATTGTGTAAATTCACCAGGGCTTGTTTAGCAGTTTCATAATTTGCTTCCAACCTCCCCCTCAAACATCGGAGTCTTAAATTGGTTCTGATCGCTTCATCCTTTGTTTGACCACTTGGAGCCCCTTCATCTCGAACATCCTGCACAATGCGACGAACGCTTTGAGTGAACTTTCCCATCAGATTGGTCTCTGAAATGTGTGTAACGTCTTGTTAATAAAACAAAGCAAATAAGTTTAAAAAAAACTTACTACTGTCAGTCCTCTGCGTCCCTCCTGATTTTTTCCCACTCCCACTGCTTTCTCCAACTGAAGAGGAAGACGACCTTCCCAACCCGGCTCGGTTTAATTCCCTCCCCATTGTTATTGTTATCGCTCTTTTCTTTTGCTTTTTTTCCACAAGTTCTTAAAGAGAAAGTTGGTCGAAAGGAAAGTACAAGTACTTAGCAGCTTCTCTCTCAATTTTCCTCGATGAAAAGGGAGGACTCTCTTGTGCTGGTTCACTTTACTTTACTTTCTTTGGAAAGAAAATTTTCTCTCGCTTTTAATGACTTTATTTAGTACAACAATGCAACTTTCAATCACTTTGCTTTCACTTCACTTCAAGAACAAAAAACTACACAACACCACCAACTTCTTCTGTTCTGTCTTCGATCTTGAGAGATGAGTTGAGTGAATTAATCTTTTCTTCTCTATACGTCCTACTACTTCTATTCCCATGAATAATTCAGGGAGTGCGAATAAATAATAACCAAGTAGGTAATAAGATCTCCTTTGTAGAGGCTCAAGTCATGCAGGGGAGTTGTGGTTTTAGTTTGGTTTGGTCCTGATGATTTGATGGTGGTTTCCTTTCTTCCTGTAAAAGAAAAGAGACTAGAGAGAATGTTTTAGGGCATCATAATAATAGACGCAGCAACAGCAAACTCTCTTCTTAATAATAATGATCTAATCGATCAACAGCAATTTGCTGGTCTGGGTCCTATACTCCTCGGTGAATTAACGTAATTTGTTAGTAATTTCTTTCTTCTTTGTTTTGGAGAAAGTACCTATGTGTGTGTAGGTAGACTCACCACCGCACGCTTTCACTTTGCTTTCACTACTACCTACGGTCCAATTGAATTCAATTCAATTATACTTCTTCGTAGGGGAGAAAGTTTGACTTTGCTTTCGTGTCTCACGAAGTACCATATACCTAACTTTGAAAGAGCAAATCGTTGGCTTCTCCAATTCCAATTCATTTACAAAAGTAGTAATTATCAGGGCACAAAGGAGAGAAACTTGTTGAGGTTTTAAGGGTTAATTTAACCACTTACAAATTTTAACCCCTCTGAATCCGGTCACGATGATGCAAATAAATGTCTTGCGTAAATAAATAATGGATGGTGGTGGGTTTTTGCAACAAATCTTTGCATTTGTTTCACAGTCACGTCTCAGGTCATGTCTCCTTGAGACAGAGTCTCTTTTTTGTATAAAAGTTGACTGTGCAGCTTTAGGTTTCTTCAAATAAAACTAGTCAAAGTCAAAGTCAAAAATGTCATCGTGCCACTCCAGCGGACGATGATAATGGAAAAAGGATGAATGTGTCGGGGAAAAAAGAAAGTGGGCTTGAGGAAGGAAGGAAAGAGAAACATCAATTTCTTATGTTTATTTACTTTTCTTCTGGAGAGAGAAGAATATTATAATATGCCGTCTTGTACATCAAGAAACAACGATACACGCTCACACTTCTTGATACATAATGGACTGAGAATTACGTTTACTTTGTTCAATAATGTACCCTAGCTTACTTTCAAGTTCCCCGAGAGAAAGTTGACTGTTGACAATGGCCGATTGACACTTGAATACTGCATTAGGTTTTGATACTTTACTTTACTTTAGCTTAAAATGAGAGGAGAGTCTCTAGTCATGGTGGCATGTCATGTCATGTTTGTCAAGTGCTAAGTGGGGAAGACGGAGCAAAGTGTAAATACCTATACTTCTTATATAGATTTTGCCCACATTATGACATGGAAAGAGAAAGTATATAGATCACATCACTCCTCCATTAGTAGGGAGTGTGAGATCGTTAATTTAATTTACCCTCACTTCTCACTCAGATGACTAAACGAGTTCAGACAAAAAGAAAGTACAAATCACTTTCACACCACCACAGGATAAAAGACAAAGATCAGTTCTTCCAAATCCTCTTCGTAAAACTCATTATTATTATCCACCACAGGTTTTCTTCTTCTGAATCTGAAGTCAGTCTGTCACGTTCCAACTTAACTGTGGAGAAAAGCAACAACTACAGAGAGATTGGATTGGATGATGGTATTTAGAGAAAGTTCCTTAGGGATGCCACAGGAGGTAACTTTTTTTTCTAGAAATGAAATGAAAGCGAAGAAGGATAATGTGATACCTCTACCAACCACATCACATCCAACTAAACCAAAAAAAAAAATCATGCAACGCAAGCAAAAAAGGATTCCAACAAGTTTCTTCTTCTTCAAGAAGGGAGAAAGTACAGCGTAGAAGGAGAGAAAATGCAACAGTTTTCTCAAAAAAAAAAGAAAGTAAAGACTCTGGCTCTGAATGCCTATGGCTCTCTAAGTAAGCAAAGTATATAGGAGCAGAACAAATAAAATAAAATGGAACATCAGGGGTCCAATTTCCCTTGGCTTGGCTTGGCTCAAAGAAAAAGAAATAGAACCAGTGGCACTCTGTAGTATGCAATAGCTAATGACATGATAGTGCTCACTTACTTACTTACGCTTACACCCAATACAATCCAGTCCCAAGTAAAATAAAAGTGTTCAAGATAAGCCAACCAGGTTAAACTACTTGCCTTTTCTTTCTTTCTTATACTTACACCACTAAAAAACTTTCTCTTTTCTTTTGTTAGCCTTTGACACAGCAGAATTTTCTTCTTTTCCCCTTTGTCTAGGATAAATTAGCCCTCACACTACTTACACGTATGCAACCCTCATCAGTCACTTTGCCACACTTGTCTCTATAAACTCTACAAAAAAAGAACCTTTGATGGAGGGTGGATGGAGAGAGAGAGTTGAGTGTTGTCGGTAAAATATTTTTAATCCTTGACTGTATGGATCCAAGCCAAAGGATTTAAAAGCATCCACGTGCACAAATATAAACCTGGCTTAAAGCCTTTTTTGGAGGTACTTACACAATAAACGGTGAGACCTTGCCTTTCTCCGCTGGTTTGGGTATTCACTCACTCACAGTTTAACCTTAGAACCACCACAGAACTGAACTGACCACAAGAAACAAGTTTAATTATATTTTATAAGCCTTTGTTGTTAGCATCAGAGAAAGAGAGACCTGGAAATAATTTATATGCTTGTGTGGAGAAAGTAGCACGGTTGTTCAAGAGGAAGCTGAGACTGTTTTGTGGTTGAGAATGAGTGAGCCAACGATGGCACACTGTTGCATTTCTCCAGCATACATACCCTCTTCTTCTTCTTCAATCCAAGAGAAAGTGAGTGAAAGCAAAAAAGAGTAGAGAAAGCATCCTTCCCTGTACTTTCTCCTAGGTACTAAAGGATTGGATTGACGAGTCACATTCACATTCCCATTTGGTATAAAAGCCCTCTTCTCTGTCAATTCGGTTATGTTGTGGTATGCTTCCAAATGTGTGTGAGACATCCAAGGGAGTGAATTCGATTGGACAAATGAATGGATGGACAGATAATCATACATCCATCCACAAAGCTATACCACTTTCTCCAAAGCCACAAAGTGGAACTTGAACTTGTTTGATTTCTTTCTTCTTTCTTCCCTTGGAACGGAACGAGACCTGGTGAAAGCAGAGGCTATAATGCAATGAGATGAACTGCTTATGAGAAGGTGGTGGTGAAAATGGATGGAGAAAGTCAGGATGAGGAGATGAAGGCTAGGCTCGAAGAAGTGCAAGTAAGCAAAGGAAGGAAGGAAGCAAAGCAAGCTAGAATTGAATTGAATTGGGTGCAAGGATGTGGAAATTATGAGACTCGTCGCATCTGGAATTTGGAAACTGCTGGGCACAAAGTAGGTGGATAGGTTAGAAGAGGTATGAGTGAAAGTGAGAGATGAGGACAGTCAAGTCAAGTCTTCTTCTAAACTAAAACTCTCCCTCGTTTGTGTCAGCAAAACCAGGAGAATTGAGTTTAGTTTAGCCAAGGCCTGGCCTGCAGTCTGTCAATGTTGAATGGGTGAAATGAATGTGATGCGATGATAAGGACGTCGTTTTTCCTTTTATAAATCATTAAAAGACGGTCCGTTTCATCATCATCATCGTCATCGTTTTCCCTTCTGGAGAGAAAGTTGAGGAGAGTCGTATGGACGTGGACATTTCACATTTCACTTTCTTCTTGTTATTACTCTGTTTGATGTCGTTTTCCTCACAATTCCCTTCACACAGAAGTGGAAGTGGAAGGGATGCATCGACGTGATGGCATATTGTTATTACTTATATCATCTCTATGAAAAAAAAAAGTTTTATGTCATCATCATACGTTATAGCATACCAAGAGATAGAGGGAAGGGGAGTAATAATAAAATGGAAGATTGAGTTAACCTTCAATCTCAATTTGGCCCATCCTTCCCTTTCCTGACAAAATGACTTTCATGGGACAAGAGTCAAAGGCAGAGAGTGAGAAATCCAATCCGTCTTGGATTTTAAACGGTAGGCTAGGTACTATTCGGACCTTTAATGTCGTCTTACTGGTAAGAAGGCAGAAGAAAGAGGGGAGGTGGGTCGTTTTATTATGTATTGATTTCGCTTAATTTCAAATGGTGGAAATTGGTATGAAAGGTAAGCTCGCAATTAATGAATGCTTCATAAATAATTTAAGGACTATGCCAAGTTAATAACCTTCATGCAGTAGATGTTGTGCAACAAAACTACTTAGTTTGTGCAATACGAACTGCATCATCTTATGGAATTGTGGCTATATATAGACACAAAGTTCCTCTCTTTTTCATCTGTAAATAGGAATCAGAAAGATCTTCTGCGACAGCTTTATTTTTTCCGTTAAAACCAACGATTTTGAGTGGGGAGGTTTAATGTTTATGAATCTCGCATTCACTTTAACTTTACATCAAATGGAAATCATGCAAACACACTAACTACAAAAAGATTGTCATCAGGAGATAATCTTATTGGCGTTCTAAACAGAAAGTCAGATTGTTCAAAAAGTTCATAAAAACTTGTCATAATGGAAAGGTAGATATTATTATTGTCGCTAAATGACTGCATTACCTAACTTAACTTTTGCTTTAATAATGCAGTCTTGAAGATTCTATTCAACCAACCGAAGAGAGTCAAGAAAATGAACTCACAGAATCCAACGAAGACCCTAGCGAAGACAACAAAATTATAGACAGCATGAGGAAGGACATAGCACGTCTCTACGAAGCTGTAAAATCCCTTCAAGTCCTCCTTTCCAAAGTTGACAGGATCAATGAAGTCAATCGACATGGACTCCGGATGGGGTTAGTTGCGACAGTATTCATGGTATGGAAAATAAGATACTGACAGAAAATTCTGCTTTCTCAACTCTGAATGTCCCAATTCTATTTCTAATGAATTGTCCAGTTCGTCCTTCTCCTCCTGCTAACAGGATACGTGTGGCATGCAACCCAAGAGATTGAAGACAAGGTGGCAAGAACGTTGGCAAACTACGACTTAAACTTAAAGAGTCTTGGGAAAGAGGAGTTGTAGTCGCATTTCATTCCTATATGTTTGAGATTGTCATACTAAAAAGTCGCATATAAATCATTTAATTCTACAATTGTCAACACTTTGTAGTTTTGTTCTTCAGATCTTCGATTGATTTTGCAAAAATGCAATTCCGCACACTCATTTCTAACTTCCTTCTACAAACAGCGGTAACAAAATTTGACTCGAGCAAAATTGCGTCGGAGAGAAGTTGTTCCTTTCTCAGCTGTTGGTGAACTTT
>JAQIWU010001921.1:0-14120 GCA_034696445.1 Isotomiella minor
GCCTATACCCGCAGCCGCCTTTGGGTTAGCATTGAAAATGCCCGGACGCTGTACTCTGACCAAGACTCAATCCTTTGATTAACCAGGGTTGGAGAAAGCTACCACCTTTCTCTCCTTGTACTCCCCTTCTCAAGCTGGAGGTTGGAACTGGGGCAGAGAAAGGTGTATACGGTACACACACGAGCTCCTTTCTTCTACCCTTGACTTGGTTGGTTTGGTTGTGTCCCGTTTAGGTATTAGGGAAGTTGATGATGGGAAACTCTCTTCTAGGCCAACGGGAACTTTCACCGGCCATGGTGAAAGTCGAGCTGCAAGGATATTTTACTGAGACTCAGAGGTTCCCATTGCTTTCTTCAGGTACTTTTCCATAGTCTCCTCGCCTAACCCATAGGCTTTCTTTGCCAAAACTTTCCCTCCACTCGCAGCTTTCTCCACTTTCACCAACCTAACATTTGCCTTGTCTTCCCTGCTTACATAATTCTGACTTTCAAATCAAGTTTCCACTACTTTGGCATTGTTTACATAAACTTTTTTTAGTGTATCTTTCCTTCTCTTTTCTGGATTGGATTCCGGTTCACTCTTTAAGTTTTTTTCTGGTTGAGCACAAATGTTAGTTTTCACCAAAAATGCGTATCAAATAGCCCCATATTACTTTAGCATGTTTATCATCGTTTTCAGCATAAAAAGAATTTTTATCCATTCTCTATTTTGACGAGGTGGCATAACTTTACATTATGAAACTTTCTCATTTTGAGACAACACAATTTGTCAATTTGGCATTACCCAAAAAGGGAGAAAGTTGCAAGTGCAAATACTCGTCAAAAAAGGCAGTCAAGTGTGTAAATTCTAACTTCCAAAAAATTGCTATTCCATTGGTGCGATAAGTATAAGGTCGGCCCGTAGTAAGTACCATTACATGCCTTGGAGCTTCGCTTAAACGGGAAATGAAAAAGAGACAAACCGAACGGAGAAATGTTCGCTCTCTCCGAATGAATACCCATTTCTCTTCGGTCCCCCTCCTTCCTCTCCTTTCTCGGTTTTGTTCTACCAAAAAGTGCTTTTTCGGCTCATGAACATCTCAGCCCCAAACCAGTCCCCACCCACAAAAATAAAATTATATAACCATAATGACTGTTTACTCGCGACAGAAAAGAAAGTGTGCCTCATCGAGGGAGTGATGATGGACTGGCATGTTTCTCCACCTTCTGACCATAATTATCACATAATGCGTAATTGTACTCACTCACTCAGACAGGGACATATCATCTAGTAAGGAGATACTCTCAGGCTAATAAAGACGAAGACTTTCTCATGCACGCTTTTGGTTTGGTTATAGAAGAAAGAATGTCTGGGCTTTGCTGCGAGTCATATTTTCACCTCACTTTTTGCTCCATCCACAAAATAAACCTTCTCTCATTTCTCTCCTTTACTAAACGCATCCTTCATACTTTTCAAGTCTCATTCCATGCCAAGAGCCTGCCGTGGACGGCAAGACCAGACGCAGACCTTTCACTTTACATCCAAAACCACATCATACACAATCTCTCTCTCCTTTCCTCTCCCTAACTGGCTTTTACTTACTTCTTCCCATCTCGACTCGATCTCTCAATAAAGTGTTGTTGCATTTCTTTACATCTTACTCCTGTTTCCCTAACACATTTCCATACTCACCAACCGGTGTCGTTATTCCATTCATTTTCTATTAGTTGTGAGAGCTAAAATCATTATTGGGAAAAACATAAGCTGAAAACATACTTTGAGCAAAAAGCTTTTGCGAGTTTTGAAACAAATTGGATTTACTTTATTCGGTGAAAGCAAAATTCCGCCAACACAACACACTCGGCTTGGACTTTGACTTGTTGGACTGGACGTGAGCATGTAAATTAAATTAAATTAATGGTCATAAAACTTTCCAAATATGCTTCAAACTCAAACCCAACCTTCATGTCACATCATCAGTTAACAACACACAGTTCAGACATGAGTTTAGTTAAAGTATAAAGTAAAGAACGAATCCACGAGTTGGGAATAGAAGAACGAGTACCTGTGCATGTGCAGTATTGAATATTATACCGCTATCACATCATACAACCCAACACCACAGAACATAGGCCGTCAACACTACTCGAGATTTGACATTCATCATTGAGAAAGAACGGAAAGAAGATAGAAACACTTTGCTACAAAAAATTTAAAACGGCAAAAACAAGTGAAGTGCAAAAACCGAATTTAAAGAGACTTTTTTTCAATCTGTTGTTGATTCGCATAAAGAACAATACTTTACTTACCTTGGCAAGTGTGAAAACAGTTTTTGTGTAAAGTTAAAGTTCTAACGAAAGCTTGGCAAGTTCTTTGGTGCACATGGAGTTTTGGATGTTATGAATTTGCATCAGGGGGTAAGTAAATTATAAGTTACGTATGCTACGTTGAGTAACTGTAGAAAATTAACTTACGTCACTGTTCCTATAGCAGCATCAATCATTCATCTGCATATTATTATATTTGTCTAGAAGTGCTAAAGTAAAGCGTACCAAGAACAGTCCATGAAAGCATATGATATGTATGTAGCTCTCAAAGCTAATGCTATTTTACCACATTACGCTTCGCTGTTAATTAATTGCGTTTGTCTGTTCATAGATATACTACGTATCAGTAGGAGCAGGTAGGGGATTCGAAGGTACATGTACGTAGGTACCGTGTGCATTTATTTATGGACCATGGAAAAATATTGCGTGCGAATTTTGATTATTAACTAAACTGGATACATTGATCGGAGGAAGGGAAGCCAATCCATTCTCCCAGCCCTCTTAAAACAACGATAGCATCAACATTATTTTCTGTCTAAGTCTGGACTGCACTGGAGGGGGGATGGATGGATGGATATATTATTATGAAATAGCCAATATTCACTTCTGCCATTATTGCGTTTCCTTTCCTTATTACACCACCTATTCTTTCATACTTTTTGCTTTGCCCACTACTTTATTGCACTCCAAGTAAAGTTATACGTATGAAATCCAAAAGTTAAAGAGTCGTTGGCTGTACAACACACAACTTTATGCATATATGCAGATCTCCTCCCTGGAAAATGTGCAAAAGTTTGTAAGGCAGGAAAAAATAGAACAGTCATTTATGCATTTTTTGTCTTGTGTTTATAAGTAAAACTGCACCAGTGAGAATTGACTATGTTTTTAGTACATTTTCTACACTTACAGGCATGCATGCCATGCCTAATATTTTTTTGCTTGAAGATGAAGAAAGGTTTGACTGCTATAAATATAATAAGAGTGTCAAATATTAGCTTTGCGGTTCCTAGATTTGGAGCTTGTGTAGCAAGCAATTTAAATATTTGATCTGCGTCCCGATCGTGAGAAAGTATTTGGGATGATTGCATTTTATATTTTGGTTGATTAAGCTAATTTGACGCCAGTCAGTCGTTTGTGTGGGTCAATTACATTGGAATATACACCGAATTGTAAACGAAGCATTTTTATAACTGTGTAGCAGCATAGGACAAATTGAAATCCAGTCAGTCCGAAACTTGATTGCCAATTAGAATTAGAGAATCTTCGGATTATACCAATGAGGAGATTATGATTACTGGAGAACTGACTGACTGACTATACTATGTATATCTGTCTCAGTTCATTGTATTTGAATTAAAGCTTTTATTGCACCCAAATAAACATAAATCGCTTTACTTTTTATGTTGTCGTCAATTTGACCCTTTTTGATGAGCTATATATTTGATGATATCAAATTTAAGTTACGGAGCTGACTGAGATAGACATATAATTCAATTCAATTCAAGCAACTCAATTATAGGAAAGGGTAACTATAGACTCCATTTAGGACTTGCTGAACTTACCAACCTTATCATCAAGTGTACAGTCCCAAGGTCGTAATGCGACACAAGAAAGACAACACCAGATCGGAATCTGCGATTCTCAAAATCGCAAAATGGAATTTCACTTCAGAGCCTTGGAAACCAGAGTTGTAGTATTTTGCATTCTTTACTTTGCATTGCATACCAGAATTAAGTGCATGAAGAGATTGGAAAATGTATAGGTTCAAAAGGTCAAGTGAAGTGTTCAATTTGCATAATTACTTTTTCCACTTGCAATTAGTATGCTTGCCTTGTAAGGATATGTCTGTCTCAGTTGGTTCAATGCCATGACAAGAGATACATAAGTGTTCAAAGTTGAGTTGAATATTTGTTAAAGAAAAGGTGAAAATTACCATTATTATTCATTTCCAAGACGCACTGTGTCCCTTATTACGCTCCAAAGTGGTTAGTTACGTAGCTTACATTACATTTACCAATACAAAAACTGGAGTCTATATAAAAATCAAGCAGTTATGTGTATACCTATGTATCTTACTCAAATTTCAGGCAGAAAAAGTGGGCATCGCAACCGCATGGATGGAACCTGGTATCTTCCCTCTCAACTCGTGTGCGTAACCTTGACACACTGACCTTAAACTCAGACACTCAGACAACCTGCTGTCGTTGTAAATAAGTAGTACGCACGTAGTAGTACCACGCCACAAGATTGTAATGACAAATGGAACGGTCCATATACATCGCTCTGTTGTGGTAGATATGGATCTTTCTTTACAACCCCGAATTCGGGAAGTGAAGTGAAACGTGTTTCTGTTTATTCTGTCCGATCCACCTGTAGTTATATGCCTAATTCTATTCAAGTGAAAGTAGAGTGAAAGTGTGTATCATCACAAAGGAAAAGAATGCTTCCTTCTTCTGTCTCACTTGTCAGTGCAAACATGGTCAGAACGACCATGGTTAACTCTCTGAAATCTCCACTATGACTTTGAAGTTATGATGCTATCGTAGCATGTGTGATCCTGTAGAATAAAAATTTACTTGCCATAAAAATCATGGGGACAATTTGCTCAAAGCGAAAGAACAGCAGTGACGACAACGCGTCAGAAAATTCTGAAGAGCAAGGGTAAGTTTCGTGTGTAGAGAAAGCGTGCAAACAATTCTCACAAAAAATTGCTTCCAGAAGAACGCGAGACTCTCCAAAGAAGGAAAATCCTCAGAATCATGCAGACGTCTCAAAGCGACAGAATGGAGGAGGGGGAGGAGCAGGCTCCTCTTCACAACCCTCCGAAGGGCCCTCCGGTGGGACTGCTGGACAGTCCAAGGATGCAGCAGCCGCCAAATTCCGCAAAGGGGGAGACTCATCTTTCTCAGGTTGGTGAAAGTTACTTCCTCTCTTTGCCCCTTAGGATTCATAAAAAAACATATTTGTTTGGCAGACTCAATGTCATCGCCAACAAATGTTGACATCCCCCACCCCTTCGACCTACCGATGGAGCTAAAGAAGCAGACTGATAACGTACAGAATCTCATGTTGGGGCGAGTAGCAAGGGTCAAGCCGGTCTTGAAAGGGAGAAAGATTACCATTTACATCTGCGCTTCATTTTCTCAAGGTTTTCTACCATAAATTACCCACTTTCACTTTACAAGATTGAGTCAAACTTTGACCATGAATTGTCATTATTTATTCATTCAGACTTTCGTCTGGAGAAAGGTTCATTTCATACAACAGTTTATCCAAGTCTCAGGGAGTACTGTGCCACTCGAGGCTATGAGCTACATACCACTGATCTTCACTGGAAGGCTGACTTGGAGAGTCAGCAAGACCATGAGTTTCCTGAACTTTGTTTGGGCGAATTACAGCGTACGTTTGCACAGTCCCTTTCTCTTCATCTCATATGTCACCCGTCCTCACTCAAGGGTTCCTTTATTATTACAGGACAACTCGAAGTTTCGTACGTAATTCCAATCCTTTTCCTAAGTAATTCGTTGGGAGAGTCCCTTCTGCCAAAAACAGTGGAGCAGCAAGACTTTCAAACGACCCTAAAGAATGTGAATGATGAGGAAAGTAAGGGTCTTTTGGAAAAGTGGTATGAGCTGGATACTCAGGCCGAGCCGCCGTGCTATCGACTCAAACCAGTGTCTGTTCACTTGCCCAAAATACGGGTACTTAATCTCTTTTGACCTTGTGATGATGATGGTGCTTAAGGTACTCCTTCTTTATTCGCAGTCTACTGTTGAGGAAGAGAAGAATGAGGCAATAAGCAGTTGGCGTGAAATTGTAGAACAAATCTTGAGCATTCTACTCCGAGTCTTTCCTACAGAACTAAGAGATACTTACCTAACTACAGTTATTGAACAGGTATAACTTTTGGAGGTCCATAATTTTGAAGTTTGCTAACGAAATTATGACATTCTATAGGAGATCCACAATTCCATATTTATGAATAGAGAAGTCGCAAGAAGGTCCATTTGGGTGAACAGGGTTTTCCCAGAACCAGGGTCGAATGATGACGTTCAATCCGCGTTGGACAAAGAGAAGGCTCGGCGACTTGAGACACTTCACCAAGAGCTGAAGGTTGGTTCATAAGAGCGTTGACTTGTTCTTAAAATAGGCTTATTAATGTCTTTATTTATGAATTTGTAGAATCAACTTAAGGCGGATCACATTCTCCGTTTGCTGGTCAAATGGGAGAAGGATGGCCTATCTCAGGACAACGCAGAACATGCTTCTTACCTCCAAGATCTCTCATCCCAGCTCTCTACCCAATTAACTTCTGTCATTGATGACATTATTGAAGAGGACAAAGCTAAGGTTAGTACATAATCTGATTTCCTCTCTTGGCTACTTTGGCATCCTACCTTACCACTTTCTCCATAGGTTTCGTGGAACTCATTGTACGGTGTAGACGGCCTTCTTTGCTCCGAACTTATGCAGCAAAGTATTTTCTGCCAACAATCTGCAAAGTGTTCAATACCATTGGAAAACATACTTAACACTGTGAAACAGTAAGAACTTTCTCTTATATCTCACAATACCCCGTCCCTACTTTCTTCATTACTCTAGGTTCATTTCGAGTAACAAATCCTATCCACTGGTTGTTCATGGGGTGAAGGGCTGTGGGAAGACGAGTCTGATCTCACGTGCAATTCAACAATGTCTCACTTGGTTTCCAGAAACCCTAATAGTTTACCGGTTTGTGGGAATAACTCCGGAAAGTTCATCCATGGTTCAAATTCTGCGATCAATCCTGTCCCAACTTTCCTTATTGTTGACCGGACGTTCCTATTGGATCCCGCACAACGCGACGTGCTATCGTAAAGAGCTGTTGAGACTCGTGTCAGGCTGTTGTCCCCAAAAGTCGACAGTGGTCATCGTCATTGATGGGGTTGACGAGTTGACTTCGTCTGAGTTGGCATGGATATGTGAAGAGGTTCCTGCAAGGGTCAAAATAATCCTATCGTGTTCAGAAGAAACTCCTGTTTACCAGTTCATCAAGTTCAACTTGAAGCATGAAGACGCTTTTATATCGGTATTTTTTCTTATCAAATATTGATCAAGGGTCATTCAAATGATATCATTTTCATGCAGATACCGAGTCCATCGCAATCTGTTGCAGAAGGTTTGTTGAGTGCTACTCTTCTTCAATACTGTCACAGTGCTGATGCCAATCTTCAGAAGAAAATAACGTCAAGACTCAAGCATTGTACACTGCCTCTGTACATTAAGGTATCCTTGCAGCACCTTTCCTTGACGTCGAATTGAGAAATATGATGTAATTTTGTAGGTGTTGGCATGGCTGGCTTCCATCGAGAACGGTGGATCGGATGCCGCTTTAGCCGAGATAAAGGACGCCCCTTCCATAATAAATTATCTGTTCGATTGCTTGGAAAAGTCTCTGGGAAAGGAAAAGGTGAGGGAATTATAGTTTTCTTCATTTCACCATTCTAGAATGTAGAAGAATGCATAAAAATACTAGACTTCATATTCACCCGTGCTAAAGTTTCCACACTGAGTTGGATTTAGAAGACTTTCAAGATTTCCATTTATTGCATAAAATGTATAGAGTCCCAAATGTGCATAGAAGGTCAGACAAGTGTTTTGAGGAAATAATTTCAGAATGCAAAGATCACGACATAAGCTTTTTTCTTGCCGTAATGTAGCATAATCACCTTGTCAAAAAAGGCAGTTGTTAATAACTTTGGGTGATGAAGAGAAGTTGATTGTAATTGCATAGTGCATACGTGCATAGGGGGATGCATGCTATGGATGTAAAAATACCTACATTTATTTTTTTCTACGAAAATAATTTTTGCATGAACGAACATCCAATCAACCATGGCAACTTGTTAAAACACACCCCTTAAATTAGGCATGAAAATTGATGGCTCCAAAAAAATGTAATGAAATGTAACCTGATCCATCGTTTTCTGTTGTTGTCAGGTGGAACATGCCCTTACGTTTTTGGTGGCTTCTCGACATGGTCTTTGTGACTCTGAGATTCTAGATTTACTCGCACACTCGGAACTCTTTTCATCCAAAGTGACATTGTGTAAGTTTTTATGACAGATGACAAATGACATGATATCTCTATGATATTTCCTTCTAATAAGCAATTATGGATATGATGGATGTCTTTTCTTTTCTTTTCTGCAGTAGACTGGGCTCCAGCAAGTCTATTTCTAGCCCAACTTATCCAAAAGCTTGGACCTTTTCTGGAATGGGAGCTGGGCTCAGGGGTGTCATTAACCATTCGATGGAGGGATCAACTCGTGAAGGAAATTGCGAAGGAACGATATCTGGGGAAACGTGATACTCAGCAACAACGCAAGGCTCGTTCCACCATCATTGATTATTTCATGGTAAGAAAGCAAAGGAGAAAGTCGTTTGATTTAATTTAGACTTTTTGATGGAAATAATTAATTTTTTTTTTCTCATTTCAGTCAAAGTGGAAGGACACAAAAAATGGACGATTTATATCCCAACCCTCAGAACCAGAGCCGGGCAACAGGTTGGTGACTCTTTATATATGAAGATATAAAATTAAATATGGGAAAAATAGTGTGTGGGTTGATTTGATGCCCATTTTGTATTGGTATAAATTTGTCCTCTCTTGAGAAAAGTCTCAAATGTCAAATGAGTGGAAATAACACAAAATCATATCTCCAAAGTGAAAGAAAAAAGTTGTCTTTCACAAAGTCCAAATGAAATGAACCATTATTATTATTATTATTATCTAGACGGGAGATAGAAGTGTTTGATGTTTCGTTTACTTTTTTTATTATTTTATTCTATTTATAGTCATCAACGGAGAAAGCTGGTGGAGATCCCATTTCAAGAGTTCCATTCGAGTGGTTCAATTACCTCAAAGTATCTCTGCAATTTACCCTGGCTCCTGGAAAAGCTCCAGGGATGCTCAGTGCACAGTGTAATCGAGGACATTCTGCTGGAGGCAAAAGGAGACGTGACATCTCTAAACAAAGATGTGTCTCTCTTGTTAAAAATGCTGGAGATGAGTGCACAAGGGCTAAGCCATGATGGAAGACAACTTTTCAGTCAAATCTATGGGCGACTCAAACCCTTATTTGACTCCTCATCCCCTGAAGTCTCAGGCTGTCCTTTTATCAAACAAATCTACGATGAGTGTTTAAAACCGAGGGTGGCTTCGTTCATTCCCACCTCACCATCAGTCCTCTACCCACTCTCAGTCTTGACTCAAGACTCTTCATTCGGAGACTTGGCCAAGGGAGAGGCGTACTTTGACCAGATCACTCGACTCCAAGCTGGAAATTCCTTTGCCATCAGTCTTTCTACGAATGAGGAGGAAATGGTGGTGTGGAATCTGGCCAAAGTCCAGCCGGTCCGAACGATGAAGGGCGTGCAGAATCCAAACACCCTTAAAATCATTGACGCGGTTCGTGTGGTCGTCCTTTGTGGACGGGAGCTTCAGATCTTCAACATCGACGACCTATGCTCCATCACCAAGTTGAAGGGGCTCCTAAATCAGAAGATGCCCTACTTTGGTCTTCACGATGAGAATCACATCGTCTCAATCTCCCGGAACCGAATGTACGTGACCATGATGAATGTCATGAGTGGGGAAACGACGTCCACTTTTAAAGTTGGGGAGGATCGGTTTCTAAATTCACTCATTATTTCGGAAAATGGCAAGATTCTCGTCTGTGGGGATGAGACCCAGAAGCCCTTTCCACTCCTAGTGTGGGACCTCACGTCGAGGAAGTTGGTGTACGATTTGAGGATCCCTCACCACGAGTTTCTACCCCAATACTCGGCCATCACGAAGGAAGGACATTTCGTGGCATGTGTTTGTAGGGTACGTGGATTAAATTGTGCTATTTTTCAGTTTTAAAGAATGGAAATCAATTTCCAGGAAGTGGACGATCCCGGACCAAATTTCATCGTTGTATATGACTTGCAAAGCGGGACTTTGTTTAAGAAATGGAAGCCTGGGTCGAACACTCACGCAGTGGCGATTTCTGGCCAAGGAGGTTGTGTCATCAATTCCTTGGAGAACAATTTGATTTTGGTGTGGGACCTTGTCACAGGTAAAATTAGTAAAACAAGAAATCCATGACAACAAAGCCATTAACTTTTTTCTATCGCAGGGACCTGTAAGCATTCATTGACGAAACACTCTGCCCCCGTGGACACCCTGCTGCTGGACAAGGCAGGGGTAAGGTGTTTATCATCTGATTCTTTGGGAAGAGACAGGACGGTTTGCTTATGGGACTTAAGCACAGGTTTGACCCCTAATGTTCTTATACTTAATTGAGTCATAATTATTAAATTACGTGTGCAGGGCAATTGCTGGCATTGTTCACCCCCGATTTACCCATTTCCACATGCGAGTTGTCAAATGACGGCTGTGCCGTTATCTTTGGTAAGCGTCACTAATTTTATTGCAACAAAACGTACTAAATTATTTTGCATTTTACAGGATTTAAGGGAAGGAAAACCGTAGAGGTTGTTAGGTACAAAACAAAATCATCATCAGACAAAGATGACGAAGACGCTTCAAAAGAAACTTTCGGAAAAGAAGAGAATCTGGGGAAGATAACAGATTTGAAAGCCACTCAACAATAACTAAATCCTGCTGGTATGTAGGCCAGACCGTATCGTCGTCGTTACCATAAATTTTCCGCGCACCATTATAATAACGTTAGCGAGCTTGTTACTATTGTATCCCAGGCTCAACCAAACCACAACATTTCAGCCAACATCAATAATTATTAATTTCGTCTCAACTTTGGTTGGTAACTGAGCAGGATTTGGTTTCCAATAGGAAATAATTAGAAATAAGGCTCAAACATTATTGCGTTACAAAGAAACACAATAAGAATTGTGCAGAGCATTTTGTTCATCTCTTGAGCTTTCTCCGTGAATCTTAAATCTTTTAGGGTATTCATTTTATTGTTTCTATTTTATCTCGCTTTTGCTTTTACGTTTTTTAAAAATTCTTTGACTTGATTGATTTTAATTTTGTATATCTGGAGGATATCGCAACGCAAAATATTCAATTTCTTTTAAAATGCGCAATGCCATGACCACACACCACACAAAAAGTAATACACAGTTCAACTAATCATATATTTATCTATGGAGAATCATCATCACATCATGTCGTTGTCATGTTATAACCGTCTCATTTTCCCAGCTGGTTTGGGAAGCATTAATTAATGAATTAATTGATTGTGGTATACTTTAGATCCGGAAGTATTATACTACACGTAACTATATATACAATTTTACGATATCGCTAGTCACCCAGCCACTATTTTAATCAAAAAGTGTTGCGCAAAAGGTTGTCATAAAGTAGGTAAAAATATATGCGCTTTTCCTAACATGAATTCGAAGTATAACGTTTTAAAGAAACCAAATGTAATCAGTAATCAGTGTCTGGAGGAAATTATAAAATGCACTATCAGTATCTTACAATACAACTGCCACGACCACTTTGTGCTGAAAATTATAACCTTGTGAATATTCTTGGAGAGCTACAGTTTGTTGTGGGACTTCTAAATATGGTCTTAAATTAGATATTTTTAAAAACTGAAAATGGGGTATAAAAATTAGAAAGTGTGATAAATCTATAACTTCTGAATTCTCTTAAACCAAGTGTAAAATCATGTAGGCAGCTTTTGGTCTCTCTGCTATGAAATGATATTGTGTGACAAGAGCTTACGAAAAAAATTACAACTAAAATTCACTTGACCAGCATAGCTCTGCCCATCTCATTTTACCCCATTGAATTCGCAAACTTTTGTACAACGGAATTTTTCACACCTTTCCAACGCCTATCTATCCATCTACTAATGCCCAACTACAATTTTATACTTTCTCCTGCTTTTGCACCTTCGGGACTCTATTCTGCAATTGTATCGTGAAAACTACTGCTTTCGCTGTAAATTCCACTAACGTGTAAGACAAAGAATGATTATGGCTAACAAACGAGAAATTGCATTGCATTAACAATTTTAGCCGTTGTATTCTGATTGTTGTATACAAGGTATGTGAATCAGATAAATCACTTTAAAAAATGAGACGATACTGCAAAAAGTGCAGGTCATATTCACACACGCAAGTAGTCTCAGAAATGTATGAAGTTGTTGGCAGAAAAGAAATACTGCAACATAGAATATTCAAATAACATTATTTTAACTTTTAAAACATAAAATGTGTCAAAGTTGCTGGTCGATTCATTGATCATTAAAATACTTCTCCAAGTTAACTCGTGTTGTAGAGTTTAAATCAAAATTGTATAACGTGTCGCAAAAAATGTTTAATGAATAGATTTCATTATGGAACGATGATGATAATAATAATAATGTGACAGATTAAAAAAATGACTTAAAAAAGGGTTGAATAAAGCCACAAAATTTGTTTTCAATTTACATTCTCAGGTTTATTGTTTTTAGTTGTTGTTGATTAGCTTGGACCGCATCATCTTTATTGTTTGACGACACAGGCCTGTTTTGAATCAGTTGGAGGAAAAGTGGAAATGAAGGTGGCAGAAATGAGGGAGATTTTGGTGGTGACGGAGATTCATCAGATTCATCAGGCGAAGACGAAGACTGCAAAATATTTTTGCATCGCTGGGAATTGATGGCTGCTAGGATGGGATTGCAGACGACGGCATTGCTAATTACTGACGTTGGCGAAGAAGACATGGCAGGAGCGGATCCAAAATTTCCCAAAGAATTCGGTCTATTTCTATTGACAATTGTGGTGACGTTTAGTCCGAATATATTTTTTCTCACATTCCCCAAAATGGATGCTATGGACTGTGTAGCTTGAGAAGGAAGGATGGGAAGGATTTGCAGTAGTCCCTTGACATTCAGTGGAGGTGAAGGTGGAGGTGGAAAAACTGGTCCCTGCCTTTCAATTTTCAATAACTGGTAAGCGTTTACTTGGGAACCTTTTAAGGGCAGGACGTCACAAGTAAGGGCGAACTGATCCTCCTCCCCTTCCTTATAGACGACTGTGATGTTGGCATAAACCTTTGTCAAAAGTGTTTCAGAAAAACAATCTTTATGGAATCTTCATATTTCATTCACTTACTAATAACATGGAGGCATCATCACTCTCAGAGGACTTTCTGCGACTTTCACTTTCACCTTCCACAATTTGAGACTTCAAAAGAGAAACAAAGAGGGTGTAGCTATTGTGAATCAGAATAGGATAAATCCTTCTTACTTACTTGGAGTAGAATACAGTACATTAGGCCAATAACATTTAAAAAGAATTTACTGAACTTCATTTTTACAATAATTCATCCCTTTGACTACTTTCACCACCAGTGCTACTACTTTCAGGTACCTACACAGACTGCGTGTACTATGGGCTTTCAAATACACAATCCGACACACTAGACAGTCGGAGAAATTACTTGTGTGCTTCGTGTTGCAGGAGATAAAGCAATGACCGAAAGAATTATTCATAGGAGCGACTGACGAGTGATTAATTTAATTTCCCCCATAATGACGCTCCGATTTATTATTGTAGTGACATAATAAGTTACAGTTATAGACGGAAACACGGATACAGAGTCTTCGTATTGTAATTGTAACAGCTACAAAGAGAGGTAGTAAATAAATAAATTCATACGATTGATTTTCTAAGACTTGGTTGAAATTGAAGGTATGTGCTTGATATGATTTAGGTACTGCGTTTCGATGTGAATGATGTCACCATTTCAGCTCTTATTTATATTATCCTGTAAGTAAATTGGATTATATGAAAAAATATTCACTTTCGACT
>JAQIWU010001922.1:0-14118 GCA_034696445.1 Isotomiella minor
ACAGATAATTTTAATGAATGACTACAAAATTGCATTTAACAACGAACGAACGAACGAACGCTGTTTTGTTTGTTTGAAAAATTAAAATGTTTGAATTTTTCCTTTTTTAAAAACCTTGATAAAAGTTTGAAGTTTTTATAAAAATTGACAAAGGAAATGAGAGAATGAGCTCTCGAGACTGACTGGATTTTTGAGAGAAAAGCGAGGGAATCTGATGAAAGGAATTTTTAGGTGACGACAAAACAACAACGCTTCTCATGCAAATCCAAAAAAATCAGAGATCCATTGTCTTCTTTGGGATGCAAAATAAGACATAATTTGCATACATCTCTCATGTCATTTTATTTCTCTGACTGAGAAAATACAGAATTACTACATAACCTAAGATTTTAAAGAGTTTGAACGTGATTTGATTTGATTTTAGTGTGTAACAGACAGACAACCAATTTCAATTTAACAATGATCCTTTTAACGTGTAGAAAAGCTTAACAAGATGAGCGTATTATTACGTATGCTGCCTAATGTTTTACATGACGTATTTTTTTTTGAAACTGTTTGGGTTTGTTTATGATGGGTACTTGTCCAGGGGAGGAGGGGGAGGACTGTTGTCGTCACAGTCATTAGGAATGGAATGAGCGGACTCTATGGAGTTTAAGGTGGGAGGTTCGTCTTTGAACATCTCTTCCATTGTGGTTGTAATCTCCTCGTAAGCCTTTTCGCCTTGGGTTGATGGTGTAGGGTTAGGGTCTCGATAAACATGAGTGGGAGAGGGATTCATGACGGGAAGGTTTACTACTGCAGAGTAACTTGGAGGGGGTGGAGGAGAGGACAGTGGTGACTTCAATGGAGCAGGTGGAGATGGGGAAAAGTCGAAACATACGCCTGCTTCCTTTACTTCGTCTTCATTAAAGCACAAAGGCGAAGCTACTTCACTGTCGTTGTCAGTACTGTTGCTGTTACTCGCATCTGATGATGGTCCGATGTCACATTTTTTAGTCAACGATGACTCTGATGAATAAGACAACAACAGTTAGTTTTGTAGCTGGACATGCATTATATAACTCAATAACTTTATTATGTACCTTTGGTGCCATCAGGAACACTTTTACCAATGGTTTTGTCTTTCTCTGAGTCACCCCTTTGTTCTTCATCTTCATCATGTTCGTCGTCTTCGCCTTCAGAATCCAAAGAAGATACATAACTCACCGCCGTGCCATCCTCATATGAAATCCTACTTTGCTTGCTAGAACAAGACTTACGGTCAACTCCGACTCCAATCACTCCAGTGGTGTGGACGTTGCTGAAGCCTGTTGTATCTGATGTTGGCACACAGGCCTGCATGGGTGGTAGGAGTGAAGATATAGCTGGAGGATGATCCGTGTTGTCCCCGATTTGCTCATCAGTTTTGGCAGTGTTTCTTTCGCTGTCATTATTACACCCATTTACAAAACAGTCGTTGAGCTCATCTTCAATGCTTGGTTTTTCAGTTTCCACCGGCTCCATGTCATCAGTCGGTTGCGGGACACTTCGTATTACTACAGCAGGAAGTTGTTCGTCACTAATGGAGGGAGTGACAAGTGTGGTGTCGGTGTCATCTTCGTCGGGGATGTCGGGGAGTATGCTTTCGTCATTGTCAGAGTCCGATAAGGTGATCAATAGCACATCCGAATCCGAATTCGAAGGGATATCCTTAAAGGGATCTGCAGTAGGGCCTTTTTTGGCGTTAAATAGCAGATGCTTTGGTTTTGTAGTTTTAGGTTTGCGATGTTTGACATGATCACTCGCTGAAGTTTGTGATGATAATTCTTTTACTATTTGGAGGATGTTGTCGGAAACAAAAACCGTTGGCATTTCGCTTGGCACTTTTGGGCAGTAATCAGGGTCAACATCTCGGTCATCATCATCATCTGACGAGTTTTCCGAGGGTGAATCATTGTCATCATATTCAACGGAAGATTTCAGCTTTTTGGCAGGGGTGGCATTTCCCTCAATTTGGCTGACGATGACATTTTTCTTTCTTTTGAAAGATGCGTCAGGAATCGTACCCGCTTGATTGTCAATTCTTACATTTTTAACGGCCAGAGAAGGAGGCGTCAAGGATGGTGATATGTGTTTTAATTTTTTCACTCCAGCGGAGTCCGGTGACAACAATGGGTCTTCGCTCTTTCTTTTTTTACTCCCTTCTGCTGCTGCAGCCGCCGCCGCCTCCTCCGCTGGACCTTTGGGGATCTTACTCACCACATTCCCCTTGTAAGTTACTTGAGTCGTGCTTTGTTCAAGTCTTTTGGAAAAACGAGGTGTTCCTGACCCAATCAGTTTTTCTTGTTGATTAAGGTAGGTTCCATTTTGAATATGTGTCTGCATCAAATTCCGTAAATACGTCAGCGGTTTGTTCCTATCGAGAAGTACACTGCACGGTTTCAGGTCGGGTTTCGTACAAATGATTTCAGCCTCGGGACGGGTTAGGATTTTCATATATTGTCTCCCAGTGGGCTCATCAAGGCTTGAAATGCTCAGTATGTTAGAGGGAGGTGCTGGGGGCGAAGGGGGGAAGGAGACAGGATGCTGAATTGGTTCCTGTGGCCTATTTTCAATCGGGGAGGGGGGATTCAGTCTTGCGTTTGGAGCAATAGGATTTCGACGCTTGCAAGGAACTGCAGGTGGTTCTTTGCATGGTTCACGAAATTGCCGAATAAACTCATCGTCCTCGTCCTCATTCTTGATTGTCTCATCCACCTCCTGCTTTTCTTCGAAAGGTTCGAACGGAGGTAGATTATCAACTTCATCATCTCCCTTATCTTGGATACGAATGGGTTCTCCTCGTTGGTCATCCAAGTATGACTTTGTCTTGCTTTTCATAACTAACAATACACGATACATTTAATTACAAAAACGAGGGAAATTATTAGTAACGTTTGATCCCTACCTGACGTCCCTATGAAATCAGCAAGTCCAATTTGTATCAGTGAAGTAACCTTCTTGTCATCGACTTGTACATCTGATTTTGAGTTGGAGGCTTTGCTTTCATGGACTTTCGATTCATGGGAAACAGTAGATGAAGTGTCTGAATGGTTAGGATTCACGCAATCGTCACTTCTCTGCGTCTTTGATGCGTCCACATCAGTTGCAGTGGAAGGGCCCCCATCACTTCCGTCTATTACAGAAACAATCATTGTGTTAAAAATACGTGATTTAAGTTCAAATAGGAAGGTGATGAAGACTAATTCGCAAACGCTTGATTTCTGTTAAAAGGAAAGTATCCAATTGTTGTATACCCGAGATAGTCTTGGAGGGGATGACATGAACAGCCTTTTCTCTCTTGATTCGGTAGTGCAGCGTTGGTAAAGGAACTCTGTGTGTCTCTGCAGCCTTTTTCGCAGAAATTCCACGAACCAGTGTATCATTGACGGCATTTGTCATTGCATCCGGGCTGTAACGTTTTTTCTTTTTCAGTAGATCTAACAAATTACAAAAAAACAGCAACTTAATAAAAACAAAGAAGCGACAAGACAGGAACACATCACATGCTGAGAAAAAGACCATAATAAGATTACTACACAAATTACACGTACCGTTACATTCAGAACCCTTCATCAGTATTGCCATAAGCTCGGGTGGAATAGTCATCTCTCCCTTTTTATTCCTGAGTTTCTTTACTTGCAAACGTTTGCACAAAGCACTCCGATGAATATTGAAAGTTTCAGCAGCTACTTTCATACTTTTTCCTTGCAACATCAAAAGAAGTGCTTGATTTATTACTTCATCGCTGTAATACTGGTACGACCGCTTTCCACTTCCACTGCTCCCTGCTGTGGATGAAGCAGACGTTGGCCTAGGTCCTGTCGGGAAAAAGACAAATCATTATTGAAGATGCGTAAGATTTAAACAGAAATCTGATCAATCTTGAACTTACTATGACGTGGTGATGTCGTGGGTATGTCTGGTTTCACCCCTGCAGATTCTATCGAAAACGGTGTAAATAGCGTTAGAATTAAATTTCGAATAACAAACAAATAACGTCTCAATTGACGCAGTCGTTAAAAAGCAACAGTGTGTATGTAACAACAATACCTAGATCTGCTTGAGATAAAGTGTTTTCTCCAAGCCACTTTTCTGAAGCTTCCAACGCCTCAGGACCACAGACTTCAAAAGCAGTACACAAAATCTTTTCGGCCACTACACGCAAATAAAAAGTAATGTAAAGAAATCATGCATACTACCAAACTGATATAAACAAAAAACATAAGGAAGGCAGACAACTTTGATCGATTTCCTTACTTTCGTCATAATTCTTGTAGTCCGACTTCTCGGGTCCTGCTTCACTTGATACTCCACGACTTACTCCTCTTCTCGTCATAAGTCCCTCAACTACATTCTGTACACCAACGTCTATAAAGAACGAAAACTTGTTCGTATTAAAACCCTGAGAATAAAAGTATTTATTTACCTCGTCCTTGTTGATGACCTGAGGATGGATTCTTTTCCTTATGAACATACGAAACGTGAGGAGCTGCAAGGTAGATTTTTGTTGCTTCCTCTGGGAACAATAAGTCAACAGGCGCATAACATAAAAACAATCTCGAGTAATTTATTTTATGCTTACCAATTTCACGATTTTCCTTTCTTGCCATTTCTCTGACCTTTGGAAGAAGGTACGTCTGTTTTTCCAGATTCCGCTTCATTCGCACTTCTGCTTCCTCTTGAATTTTTTGTCTCCGCTCTATTTCATACCCGGTCTTTCTTCGACCAGGACCAGGTGGGGGACGGATTCGACGAAGTGGAATTTCGTGTTCGTACATCACGCCGAGAGAGAACAAAATATTTTCAACAATCAGCGTTGGTTCCCCATTATTCTCTTTGTTAGCTTGCCCAAGGTACTTGAATACTTTGCAGTTGTCGACTTCAAAATTTTTGTCGCAATTTCGAAATATTATTTTTTTCTGAGCCAAGTCTTCTATTTTGTAATAGTGTGGTAGTTTCTTCTTGCTAATTGAGTTTGTGCCTCCCTCAATTTTGATTGTTTTCACAGGATCACCAGATTCACTGCCTTCGCCTTCTGACTTCACTTCAACTTCTTTTGTAGGTGAATCCTCAACGCCCGACGAAGACGTCTCTTCTGCCGCGTTGTCAATAGGCTCAGGCTCAGGCTTTGCAATAGCTGCTTCTGCTCGTTTGGCGAAATATTCCGTCCCCAATTGCTGCAGTGTTGGAGATACGAGATCAATTGCTTTGATCACAACAGTTTGTTTTAGTTTTGTTTTGGCAATGCATTGATTGACCTCCGCAGAAATTCCCATCCGCTCTTGCCAAGTACGAATGTCATCTTTAGTGACTTGAGGCATGACGTCTTTTCTTTTGGAAATTTGATTTCGAATGGCTCTCCCTGAGGTAGGTGGGTTGTCGTCGTGGCTGAAGTAACTCGCTAGGTTTGCCTGATCCACTGACGCATTACGTTTAAACTTGGTCAGTAGCTGAGCTTCAGTCTGAGTATGACTTTGAGGAGTGTCAACGGGGACGTAGCTGGTTGGGGGACGTCGGGTCGTTTTTCTTTTAGCAGGTTTTGAGCCATCAGGGATCGGAGCAGAAGGCAAAGCTGTCTCCACGTAAGGAATCCAAGAGTATTCTCCAGGCAGTAGTTCAGGTGGATTCAAATACTTTTTTTCGTAAGCTTCCCTTACTTTACATTTAGCTGGATCACAACGGTGATCAACTGCTTTGTGAAAGTTGGCGAATTGTTTGACTTTATCCAGTTGGCTCACTGTTTTAGACTTTTGTTTGGGTGAGGTCTCAAGGCGGTGAGACGTGGGCACACTGGAAAAGCTGAAATTGAGCATCGAATGAGGTATTCCGTTTGTAGTCCCCGATCTCCTAACTCCTTTATGTCCAAGGGCAGCTTTAACTGCCTTCTGTCTGTAATTAAGTTTTCTTTGTCTCTTCTTTTCCTGCAACGCATTGTATTGATCAGGTCGAATGTATCTGTCGTCTTTGTCAAAGGTGAAATTGTTCCTGTGATGTTCATATTTGGAAAACTCTATATGTAGATGATCCAACTTCTTCTGCTCTAAAAGGACATTTGCATTGGCGAGCTGTTTGATACATTGTGCCCTCACTTTGATTCTGTCTCCCTTCACCGTTGTATCCCGTAAAGGTCCCCATCTTACTTTATTCGCGAAAGACTCCGCCTCTTCTATTAGTTCTGGCGAAAAATCAAACTTGTTGGACGCTCCATCCTCTGAAAAATAAGAAGAAACAGAATCAAAATCTAGATTGATTCATCCGGACATATGCTGTCACTTTGCTTTGTAGACTAGAGAACGAATTACCTTCAGTACCCGAGTTAAAAATCTGATCAAACAACTGTCGAGTTGGATAGCGAGAAAATGCACCCACTTTTAACTCAAACCGAGTTTGTTCGTTCTTAAACAGCTTTGCCAATTGTAAAAGTTTATTGTAAAGGTCTTCATTAGCACGTGTTACTTCTTTCATGGAGTCTTGATCTTCATCCTTTTCTTGAGCTTTTGCAATGGTGTTGATGAGAATCGTGATGTCTCCTAGATAGAAATCTAAACAAGAACTAGGCCCAAACTGAAATGATAAATAAATTGAGTTGTTAACATACTTTCTAAGGATAAAACAAATAAGAAACTGTACCGTATTTAGAATAGCCTCAGCCAATGTGTAGAAATGTTCTGACGCGTGCTTTCTGATTCTACCAAGAAGATCGACCTCATGCTTTTTTTTGTATACAGCAGCTCCTTTCACCCTATCATCCTCGTCGTCATCTTTTTCCAAGAAAGTCTTTAGCCACACTTCAATCATGCTTTTCACAGCTGCGACATCTTCGGTCTGACACTTTTTGTCAAAAAGTAACCGTTCAACAAGAGAAAACATCATTGATCTGAAGACATCTTTCGTCAAATTTTTCCTCAAACGAGGAAATAGTCTGATGGAAAGGCTTGAGTTGACGTTGACATCTGCTTCAATCAATTTAACCGCTTCTAACATTATAGACGAAGGTACACCATCCAAAATCTGAAATAAAGTTAAGTCAGAATGACCTTTGTAACTGCCATATAAAGCATACCCTCGTATCCACCTCCTTTATCCATTTAATATTTTTATCCACCCACGCAGCGTGCCAAAAACGCCAAAACGCCAAAATGTACTCCATGTAAAGACCTTTGGCGAAGTTGAAAGGATCAAATTCGTGGGAATGGTCGGAGGACTCAGTCCTTCCTTTCTCCAGCAAAACCCGAAAGGCGCCTTGCGCCCCCCTAATGACTTGAGGAGCCAGTCTTGAGGCATTACTCATAATTTCAAGTCGTGTGTCCAGAAAGACGATCCCTTCCAAATCCCACACTTCCTCAATTGCTATTTTAAAAATAAATAGAGAATATTATGTCCTAATTTTCAAATACTACTCAAACAAAAACACACCTTTCATGTCTGTGCTATCCAACAACAACGCGAAGGCAGCGTAACCTTTTCCCCAAGGGTCACTACAGATGACCTCCACCTTCGAACACAGCTTGGCACAATTTGCGAATTCCAACAACGCCAACTCTCTGCCGGCTGCTTGAATGCTTTCCACTAGCTTCCTATTCAACTCTTTGTCGATGGACGAAACACAGCCCGGGTATAAAATGAAGTATGCAGTGTACCTAAAATACATAATTAAAATGTGTGGTCATTGAATGACTGGAAAGACTATAAAAAGTCTTACTTCATGAGACGATAGAAGCACTCTTCCGTCCTTCCCCCACCACCCCCCGTCGTCAAAGTCGCTCGGAAGTTGGTCCATAAGTCAGTCAACTCGGAAATCTTGCTCTTATTATCAAACTTCTCCGGCTTCTGCTTTTCAAAGTCTGTCATTTTGGCCAGCAGCTTGGCCGTCTAAACATCACAGTTTAGTTTAGTCAACCTTATCAAAATATTGAAGAAATCACTTACCCAATCCTCCACGTCCAAACTCTGCGCCACCACCACCATGTCCACGTCCATCTTGTCGTCCTCCTCTAATTAATTGACGTAAAAACTAACTTTAAATCGCCATAATTTATTTTTTTTATTTTAAATCGCTCAAAACGATTTTGTCAGGACTCAATCAAACAATCAAAGATTCCCAGGATTTGAGCTGTCCGCTGGGCTTTGTTTTGAGAGTCTCACTTTTCACCTTTTTCTCACCAAAAAAAAGCTTATGCATGAAAAATATCATCTTATCAAAATTATTTGTATTCTTTTATGAGCAGATAAGCCAACTACACTCTTTTATATTGAGGTAAACAAAAGTTATCTTCTTGAGGATGAATAATTCACGAGTCCAGAAAGTTAAGCAAAGCTCTGTCTGTATAGAAGAACCAAATTACAACTTATCTTGAATGATAAGTTAACTTACCAATTAGTCTCAGGATGTAAGCTCTCTCATCAATATTACCACAGAAGGCTTCCAAGAGCATGAGGTATTGGTACAATGTGTCCCTATCCCAAGCAAAAAAAAGTAAAATGAAAAGTTGAAAAATGACTTTTGTTTTCACCTTGGCCATAAAATCGGGGACAGCTTTGCCCCCAATGATTCCATAACTTCCAAGTTATGAAACACCTCAGCCTCCCAATCCACCAAATGGTCCTCTGAATTCATCTGTTCCTTCTCCAACTCGTCCATTTTGAAAATGCTCAACATTTCTGACAACTTTTGTTTCTTATCCTCTGCCTTCTTGTCTTCTCTCAGGGCTTGGAAAATGTTGACCATGACCCCCAAAAAGACCCCTCTGAAGATGAAAGACGCGAGGAGGATCCAAATGAGGATGTAGGTGCAGGGAACGAGGTAACCCCCCATCGTGACTGCCATTTCCGCCAAAAGGTCGTACCAATGGTCCAGGGTGAAGAGTTGAAAGAGGGTGACGAGGGCGTGTGGGATGTTCTACAGGTAAGCCTACGTAATATCAACCCACCCAAAGAATGATCGAAAAGGACTTACAAGAAAGGCCCTGCGGTACACGAGACCCGGCGTGTGCGACTCCGTATGCCTGGCAAAAAGATGGATCCCAATGAGGGCAAAGATATAAAAAAAAATTCCCATGAAGGCAGTGACGAAAACGGTGGCCCCAAGACTCTGAACCACTGCAGACCAAATCTCCTCCACTTCCTGAATCCTCGTCACGATGTTGAGGAGTTTGAAGATTCGAATGATTTTAAAGTAGTCGACGAAGGTGAGGAAGGCTTCAAAGGATTCGTCCTCCGTGTCTGGAGCTAAGAGACCCACCATAGGGCCGACCATGGACGCGAGTGTTATAATGAGGTCGAAGACGTTCCATCCGTGGTGCCAAAAGTCCCCAAAGTTGTCTGCCCACTTTAAGAAAATGTCCATGATAAAGAGGCATAGAAAGCAAAAGTCGGCATATTCAAGGTATAGGCGGATATCGTTGTTTGCCGGTACGGGCGACAACTCTAGAAATTAAAGCAATAGGAATCTCGTCCTGTCTCATATAGGTAAGAATAACAACTAACCCAGGTCGAGGACAATCGAGAGACAATTGCCAAGGACGGTAGAGATCATGAGTGTGATGTAGAAGGTGCTGTGAAGGAACCAATGGGCGAAAACAGAGCCTGGGGGCCATCTTGACCGTCGTACCATAAAGTGAAGGGTGCGGGTGTCAGGCTCTATTCTCAAGTGACTACGGAATATCTAAAAAATAATCCAAATGATGGTTGTCTTTGATGATTCAATTCTCATACATACCCTTGCTGGAGATCGATGGGTGAAGCACTCATTCTGTACTGTTGCGTTCGGATATGCGAGGCCTGCGGTGCGGAAGTCTTCATGGTCTGTAAAAATAAGCTTTTAAGATGGATTCAGTTTTTTAATAAAGACTTGACTTACGGGAAACATCTAGATAATTTACTCTGCTAGAGTCGTACTTTCCAGTTGCATTTCGAGCGGATTCGAGAAAGTCAAATTCTTCCTAAATGACGAAACAAAATGGTCAGACATATGGACTCTCATTTTTGGGATAAATTAAACTATACCATGATGATTCGGTGAAAGGATTGAGCCCTTGAGAAAAGAACTTCAAAGTCTTTGTGTCGTTTAACGGCGCGAACGCCTTCAGTCTCCCATTCGACTTCCGGCATGTTGTCGTACAAAGCGTCTTCCAGATCAGATGCAAAAAAAAGTTTGAAAAGTAATGACCTTTTTAGCAGTGCTTTTGTTTTACACCGGTTGTTGTCAGAGAGATTTTGGAACGTATGGGTCACCTTTGCATGCCACTTTTGCTCCGCAAAGATTCGAGAGACACTGGATTTCTTGTAATAATGAAATGCTTTATTGCAATAATCAATCCTACGATCAATCAATCAATCATTTTCGACGCTCTCTTCACTTCTTTTCTTATTCCTTATCCTTGGTCTTTTCATCCTGAGTCTCAACATCCTCCCCCTTCCGTGGGATCCTGATCCTAAGTTTCTTCTCATTGTCGATTTTAAAGGAGGTGGGAGAGTCGGCATAGAACTCCTGTCGGATGAGGGCCAGTTTGGACTTGAGTTTCATAGCCCGATTGTAACGACTTCGACGAATGGGTGTGACCCCGTAGCGACCCTCTGCCCTCTTCTTGTGCAGGTCCAAGAGACTATCTGCCATTTGTCGATGGAGGTTCATAAGGATGTTTGACGTGTGGTTGGTGCGGTGGACGGATTTGTAAAAGGCGTCGATCCAGAGGGGAGAGAATTGAACAGAGTTCATGTCCACGAGGTCGTCGTGTCGGAGGAGTTTGGCGAATTGACCTCCGAGGAAGTAAAAGTCTGCGTGAATGGGTGTTTTTTGTTTTGCAAGGAGTTGACGCATGTCAAGCTTTTGACGACGGAAGACGATTTCCTTCTTGACATTGATCCCTTCTTCCTTGGCGTCTCGTTCAATGGCCTAAAAAAGATAATTATTAAGGATGGGGCAGGCTGCGACAATTTCCATGAAATACCCTGTAGGACTCGGTCGCTTCGGATATTTGCATGAAGATGATCCCAGTGACGACTGTGCAAATGATAAAGTTTCCAATGATGACCCCGATGAGACAAAATAATCTTCCCCCATGCTCCAATCCAGCCGCAGCCATCTCGTCGCTTGAGTCTGTCCATGCGTCCATCTACATGCAGTTTGGACAATAATCAAGCTCCTTCTTGGTGCAAAACATTTGTTTCTTACAGTCACAAAGGCCACAAGTCTCAGCATCCCTAGCAAAATGTTTCCCCAAGGGTCTTCCAACCCTGGTTTGCTCCCAAAGAGGTAGAATGCCAAGATGGCTGCGATGTACATCAAGAGAACGAGGAAGATGAGGATCCCCACGACGTACGTCTTCATAGTCTTTAGGAGTGCCATGATGAGGACTTGGAATTGTACTGACATTGACACACTTCGAAGGATTCGAAGGGCTCGGAAGATTACAAGGATTTTGAAGTAGGAAACGTCAAGGCCGTCGGATGTCCAGTCGATAATTGCCTATAAACAGGGTAAGGGAAGGGGTATGGTAAGACAATATACACTTAAGGTCTCTACTCACTTTCCCTAATGAGACCACTAGGATTACAAAGTCAAATATGTTGAATCCAGACTGCCAATAGGTATTGGGATGAGCGTACACTTTCACAATGAACTCTATTGAATAAGAAGTACAAATGTAAGGCATTATTTTGAGACACATCTTTGTCATTGGTTATACCAACGAGGTACACGGAAAGACAAAAATTGTCCAACACGTCCAATGTGACGGCGAAGACGTAGTCTTCTCGATTTTCCCTAGTGTCCAGTGCCAGGAGCAAAGCGTTCAGAATGATGACGAACATTATGAAATTCTTAAAAAATGCGGACGCCACGAGACTGACGCAATAGGCGTGAAAGCACTCGTCACACCGATGGTGATGGAGGAAGCGTCTTGCTTGCTTTCTACATCAAAAAATGACAAATGACGACTTGGACACATGTGTCTTTAGGTTCCATTACATGGACTCCTGGGGGCAATTCTTGACCCAAATGTTGTCGTACACTCGATGGGGTGCATACTGATCAAAGTCCATTTGCCTCTGCTTCTTCTCACTAAGCTGAGGACCGTCATCCTCTTTGAGTTCTGGCTTTACCATCCGACTAGACTTCCCTGAACGCCTATTCCTCCGCCTTATTTCTGACAAGAGTACTTTTTCCTCTTCTCGTTCTTTCCGTGAAAGCCCTATGGGTTGTCGTCGAAGGTCTTCTTCCACGATTCGTTCCACATCTTCTTTAAACCCTGGTGCTTCTATGATGGTCTCCGTCCATGTGGAATCCTTAGGAGCGATCGATACTCCTGAGATAGCCTCATCCTCTTCTCCAAAAGCTGCAGTACCGGCTTTGAGGTTCTTGGCAATCCTCTCGTCCTCCTCCACCATGGCGATCTCGGTTGGAGAGGGTTGGGTCAGGAAGGCTCGACGCATTGTGATGGCTGTTCGATGGATCGTTGCAGGGGCCCAGTCCTGCTCAACAGTTTTTGGGATCATCCATTTGCTTCCTGTAATAAAGTGTCATTCATGGGGGTAAGGTGAGACACGCTTCACTTGAACTCACTGGCTTCCTTGATTTTGTGGACTACATCCCTGGCACTGACTTTTCTGGCTGGTTCTTCTAGAACTAGGCTAGGACGGTCCTCGTCCGCCGGTCTGGGCTTCGTGGGCTTGTACCGAACCACATCCCTATCGTCCATGACGAAAGTCTTTTCAATCTCTTTGTCCACACCGTCATCTCCCTCTAAGTTCAAATCCGCATCAAAAATGTCAGCGACAGAGATTCTTTTTCGGTCAATGTGGTCCGCCAATATCTACACAAAAAGTTCCCTTTTGTACAAGTCATAATCTTTAGTGTGAAAATACCTTCAGGAATTTATGCGTCCGATGTTGAAACTTGGCGTGAATCAAGCCATATTTGGCAAGAACGATGAATCTGAGCCAAGTTGGAAGTCGGTCGATCTGTTCTTTACTATCGTGGGATATTGGAATGGATGGCCATGGGGCATCTATGACGTCCAATTGTGTCCCATAGTCGTAGAAGGAACTGATGTCGTGGAGGAGTTGAGCCTTGTTCTCGTTCAGTGGCTGCCTCTCGGGGGTTTCAATAAGGACTTGTGTCTCTAACTCCGAGTTTGGTTTGTAGACATCGTATGGGTCATTTCTTGGGACCGTGAACATTTCCATGATCTTGGCCTGACGGTCTTCGGTCATCGCCTTTTGCCATTTTCTTGCAAAGAGAGCTGTCCCAAAGATTCTGGTGAATAGGTCAGGAGGCTTGTTCTGATTGGGTGGACGTTGATTTCCCCCAACATTCTTCAATGCAGCGTTCCATCCACTACCACCTTGACTTGGCCCCTGTTGAGGATTGGCCTTGGAGGTGGAGGGTGTGGGTTGAGGGTTCCCTTTTCCGGGGGGAGCACTCATTTTTAAAAACTGGTTCAATTAAAGCCGAAGCAGAAAAAGTCGTGTCATTTTCAAAAACTTTATTTGAATTTGGGTGACTTGAACGCCAAGTTTCTGCTCTGGTACTCAAGCAGTGGTGATATGTTGGTATGGTTCTACTAGATTTTAGGATCGGGCATGGATAAGGACATCAGGGTGACCATTTGGCAAAAGGTGTTTGGTTGCTTGCTGTTTGTCTGTTGTAGATAATTCTTCTGATCATGAAGACACCTGCATGATCTAGATACATTATTATGCTAATGCAATGAAGTGACATTTACCTGTTCATTTTCCTATTCAGAGATGAGATATGCAAATGAGTTGTTATTTGCATTTTGTATTTTCAAGTTCATGGTGTAAGTCAGTTGTAAAAACTTTATGTAGAAGACTAAAAATAACTTCCCACTTTCCTCCTTCGATCCGAAAAAGAACATTATTTAGGCTATTATAAAAATGCAGCTACGTTGTGTAATTAATTTACTGTTAGTTGTCGGAATTGTCATCCTGTTGTATAAATTGGGTGAGTTACGATTGTTTCAAATCCAAAGACACTTAATTACTTACTTAAATTAATGTATTGTGTGTAGAAGCTGTACTTGCCATATTTCCAATCAGGGTACCGGACAGTCTTTCAACATTTGTAGGGAAGGAAAT